>JAQFZG010004891.1:0-11076 GCA_034695465.1 Entomobrya nicoleti
ACCAGAGAGACAGGACTCCAAAATATATGTTTTTTAATTACAGCAAACGTTTCGTTAAAATGATTGATGAATTTTGATAAAACACTTTTGTACATACACCTATTTTTGTTCCGATTTATGTAACTTTTAGTCTATAATTAATTTTATCACGTGATTCAATTTTAATCTGTAATAAGCATTGCTGTAAAATCCAATTACATTTTAAAAATTCGACTTCGAAGTAATTTTTAGAAACCCACATTATTGAACTCCACAAGTCTCATTTTTCGAATTAAAAACCGAAAATAATCGCCAAATTGGCTGAACAAACATTAATTAAAATATTAGAATACAAATTGTTTAATGTCCTATGATTTGATTTATGTTTGGCTAAGGGAATTGTAATTATATTCTAATTGTAATAATATATTATGTTACTCTTGGTAATTATTTTGTAGAAATACAAGAAATAATTGAACTAAATATTTGATTTGTTATAACATGCTGTGTAATTATATAAAATTATCTTATAGTTGAGTTGGTAAGTTCTAGTAAATCTGTAAATGTATGACGCTTTTTGAAGACTTTTTAGAAAAATCGAGGCCAAAAATTCTTTATATAAAAATGTAAATTTTAAAATATAAGCTACAATTTTAACAAGTAAAACTTCACACAAATATTGGTTATAAACGATACTTTAAAATATAATTTATTGTTTGAAGTTTTAAAGACTTAGACTCACAACTAAAGAATCATTATTTTAAATCTAGCAGCATTGTACAACTAACTTACGATAACATTATACAACTTCGAAAAGCTAACCTTTTTTTATTTAACCGGTACTACATTTAAATCTGTATTTAAAAGAGTAACTTGTAGATTATATTATGATCTACGTTTACTTGTATCAAACTTTTAGAATAAGAACATTCTCAGGCAGTTGTATTCTCCTTTACCCTGTTGTAGTTTATGTGACTCTTTTTATGACGATTAAGAGCACCAACAGACGAGTATTCCCTTCCGCAATCCACACACGAAAACTCTTTCTCTCCGATGTGAACAAGAATATGCTCATTTAACTGAATTGAGCTTGAATGAAATCTTTCACAAAATATGCAAATCAAACTGCGAATAATACGAGTTTTCTTGTGAATCCATTTAATGTGTCGGACCAAGTCTAGTTTTAAACGAAACTCTACGTTGCACATTTTACATTCAAATCCTTTTTTCTTCGAATGCACAAACTTATTGTGCTGCTGCAATCCGTCCTTGAATGGGTATGACTTGTCACATATTTCACAGATAAACACTTGTGGTTCGGAGTGAGTTTTGGATTTATGTCGCTTCAAACTATCCAGACGAGTGTACACATTGTCACATAGGTCACATTTGTATGTCGTTTTGGGAACAGTCTCATGATGCATTTTATTATGATTTTTGAGTGAACCTAGTGACGCATACGTGTTTGTACAGGATCCACAACAAAAGGGCTTTTCCCCAGTATGTGATTTTAAGTGGGATAAATATTTGGAATTTGGTCCAAAGCGTTTATCACACAGAGGGCACTCTTTATCTTTTACTTTCAAATGGACTTCCTTTCTATGGACGACACAGGAGATCTTTCCGAGCGAACGATTTACCACAGTCTTCACAAATAAAGGACTTTGTACCACTGTGCATGATTGTGTGTTTTTCCAAACTACACTTAAGTTTATATGTATTCTGG
Source organism: Entomobrya nicoleti (assembly GCA_034695465.1). Lineage (NCBI taxonomy): Eukaryota > Metazoa > Arthropoda > Collembola > Entomobryomorpha > Entomobryidae > Entomobrya > Entomobrya nicoleti. The sequence continues at coordinate 1,706 of JAQFZG010004891.1, forward strand.
CACAGTTGACATTTGTATAATTTTTCCATAATATGCGTCTTTTGATGGGCTGTAAGTGATTGTGTAGTTCCAAATGGTTTTTTGCATATCTTGCAATGGTATGCTTTTTCTCCAGTGTGAGACTGAGAGTGACTCATAAGTGACCACTTTGAAGACAAATATTTTTTGCACAATGTGCACCTGAAATTTGTTTCAGTTTTGTGCGTATTTAAATGGTTTCTCAAACTGTTGTTTGAGGAAAATCTTTTGCTGCATTCATTGCATTTATGGGGTTTTATTTCACTGTGTCGTTTTTTGTGAGCTTGAAGTACGACTAAAGAAGGAAATGATTTTTGACAGATATCACACTGATAAGGGTTTTCAGCTGCATGTATAAGTACATGTTTAGATAAATTTGATGTACTGCCAAATGAATCTTCACAAATTTCACAAGCAAACGGTTTTTCCAGTGTGTGTGAGCGATAATGAACCTCAATTTTGGATGGATTTGGACTCGCCTTTGCACAAAAAACACAAATATATTTGAATGGCTTCATTTTTTTGTTTCAGAAACTAATACAAGTTAAAACTTATTCCTTTAATTGTTTCGTTAATGTTGAAAGAAGGTAGAGTCTAATATTTTTTACCTGCAAATATATTTACTTTAAATTAACATAAGCAAGATCTTTCACCCTGCTGATTTTACTCAAGTATCTTTTGGTATATTAAACGTGTACAACTAAATATATCAGCGATCATAAAGTGTCAATATCTATTCAAAAGTGAATACAGAGAAAGGACAGCAATCTGTTCACATTTTCACATGTAATACATCCATATATCAATATATATATAGAGACACAATACTGCAGTGTTATGCTAGTAGTGGGCGTACTGGAAGTTGCAAATAGTCATACTGCTAGATTAGGCCATAAGTGCCGTATATATATATATATATATATATATATATATAGTGTATTTGTTGCTTTGTCACTGAATAGGAGCATGATCCGTTTTGTAGTCACAATCGAATGATTTTATGAAGAAGTAAAGTTTAGTATGGCCAACATGTACAAACATGTAGACCTACGTTTCACTGACTAGGAGCATGCATCCCATCCCCATTTTTGTGAAACGTTTTGCTAAAGTTATTATAATGGTTATTGTTATTATATTGTATATGTATTCTTGAATATATTTAGAGAGAGAGAGAGTAGTACTTGTTATAAAAAGTCGAATATAATTATTTTATGAAATTTAGAGATGAATACATTAGGTGTAAATAAAGATTTACTCATGTCTCCATGTACGTATAGTGTTAAGTATTCTATATTGTTTACATAATTATTAAAATATGGTTTCCAAAGGCGGCAAAGAATGTATCAGTAGCATTTTTAATTGTTTTATTGAAAATAGATTTGAATAAAAACAGCGTTTTTTCTAGCCAAAATGCCCAATATAATTACATGTCTCACAAGGAACACTAGGTATGTGTGAGCGACCCCAACCGTTACCATTGGCAACATCTGGGCCTATTTTTAGCGTAGATTACGATTCTGGAAAAACTTTGCTGTAAAAATAAAATTTAGTAATTGTTTGGAGACTTTGTTTACTCCACGAGCGCGCGCCCGTCACTTCAGCTGATATGTGAATGCACACAGCAATTGTACATGTAACCACCACGCAACTGCGTATCCGACTGTTTTTTACGCTGAACATTTTTTGTATTTTATTTAATGTATTCAATACTTCTTAATTACTAAAAACTTTCATTGAATAAATTGAACATTTTACTCATACTCATAAAGCTTGATTTGAAACAATGAACCTGTATCAAGAAAAATTGGTTGCATTGTTTGTAATAAAATATACCTGACAAACTTAAATTGCAAATGTGTGTTTCTTGTTTAATTATTCATGATTTCTGTGTTTATTTATTTTATACTTCATTTTTGTGTGAAAATGCTGAAGTACATAAATGCATTCACCACACAGCGGCAAGCTATAAAAAGTTGTTCGTAAAAAAAGCACAGCTAACATAAATAATTATTTTGAATGAACAGAAAGAACTATCTAGACGAGTGTACACATTTGCACATAAGTCACAATTGTGTGTATTTTTGAAAAATGTCCCATGATGTATTTCAATATGTTGATTAAGTGAATGTCGTGAAGTATAAGAAGTTGAACAAGATTGACAGCAAAATGGCTTTTCCCCTGTATGCGATTTTAAGTGGGATAAATATTGTGAATTGGATTTAAACCATTTATCACACAAAGCGCATTCTTTATCTCTGACTTTCAAATGCACTTCTTTCTTATGACGAAACAGATAATCTTTCTTAACAGATGCTTTACCACAGTTTTCACAAATGAAAGGTTTCGTAGCGCTGTGCAAGATTGTGTGCCTTTCCAAACTGTGTTTATATTTATATGCATTCTGGCAATGTTGACATTTGTGCAACTTTTTCATATAATGAGTCTTTTTGTGAGTTCGAAGTGTTTGTTTACTTCCAAATGGCTTTTCGCATATCTCACAACGGTATGCTTTCTCTCCAGTATGAGATTGATAGTGACCCATGAGAGACCCTTTTGATGACAAATATTTTTCACATAGGCTACACCTGAAACTTGTTTTCATTTGGTGCGTTTTTAAATGGTTTCTTAAACTTGTGTTTGAGGAAAATCTTTTGCTGCATTCGCTGCATTTACGGGGCTTAATTCCACTCTGTCGTCTTTTGTGAGCTTGAAGTAAGCCGGGAGAAGGGAATGATTTTTGACAGGTATCACACTGATATGGCTTTTCAGCTACATGGCCGAGTAAGTGTCTAGATAAACTTGATGAACTATGAAACGAGGTTTCACAAAATGGGCAAGTATACGGTTTTTCCCGTGTGTGTGAACGATAGTGAACTTCAAGTTTGGATGGCCTTAGACTCAGCTTTCCACAAAAAACACAACTATATTTAAATGGCTTCATCTTTTTTCCTTTTAGAAATTAAAACAACGTACAACTTGTTCTTTCAATTGTTTCGTTAAGTTATAAGGTATAGAGTTGACTTCGATTAAAAAGATGGCATACAATTAAGCTTATTTTAAAGATTAACAATAACTTGTACTCGAATTAATTCACCTGGAAGAATTAATTAATTATTTTCTATTAACACAGGCAAGATCGTTCCCCTTGCTGATTTAGCTCACGTATTCCTGGTTTATGAAACATGTAGAACTAAAAAATATATGAGCGTGCATTATGAGTCAACATTTATTCAAGAGTGAATACTGAGAAAGGACAGCAACCAGTACACATGTTTACATTTTATACATCTATACGTATATTTATATAAAAAAACTGCTTTAAATCTTGTATTTATGTATTTTGTAAATCTATATACAAATTTTAAACTATGTAAGTTGTCACTTACATTGAATATTCCTTTGCTGTGTTATACAAGTTGTGAGCGTAGGGCTACATGCATCCGTGCTACTGAGTGCATTACGCTGTAAGTTGAGCATGGGGTGTATATTACTTTGCACTCTTATAGGAGAACAGCATGACAAGTTTCATAAAACCAATTGAATACATTTATGTATAAATAAACTTTAGTACGACTAATATGCACAAAATTTTAGTCCTACGTTGGCACTGACTTGGAACTTGCAGCCCATCCCCATTTTCTGGAATGTTTTGCTAAAGATAATATAATGATTTTACTATTATCACATATATTGTTCAACATATTTAGACAAGGCTTGATATAAGAAGATATTTATTTGATGGTATTGTGAGATACAGAAATAACGTATGCACTATAGATTTAGTCATGCCTCCATGTACATATAGTTTTTGTAAAGTAATCTATGTTGCGTACAGATTTAAAATATTTTTTTAATCGTATCAATAGTAAAATTTTAAATTAAATGTTTTCTTCAAAATAGATTTGAATATAAGCAGTCTATATCTAGCCAAAGTAGCCCATTTATTTGCATGTCTCAGTATATATTTATAAACAGGTCGTGATATGTGTGTTATAAAATTCAAGTAAAAACATCCCAAAGAGTATTTCGTTTCACAAAAAAATATTAATTACCATTTCTGATGGTGCAAAAGCCTTGACCCAACATATTTAGACATATTCAAGAAATCCTTAAATACAATCGCATCGCTTATTTATATGGCAATTCTTAATGTTTTAGCTTACAGATGAAAAATGCAGAACTTATCTTGTTACAATTAAATATTTTGCGAATGCTTCAAGATTTGCCAAAGACTTAGTGAACTAAGTTAAAAATAAGTAAATACCGAAATGAGTTCAAAAATTAGAAATTTATCATCTTATCCACAAATGATCCAGCTGAGAATCAATTATTTTGCTCGGTTTTTGGGACGACGGTAAAAAAATTTAAACAACATAAATATAAAATGACTTAAGTTAGAAGCGGTTTGCTCGGATGAGCTGACAGTTTATCGGACTAGTGAAAAATGAGAGATTTGGTACAAAGGCGGTAATAGGTTCAAAGTGAAAATGACTGAATGGGTATATGCTCCCATAATGTATTAGTTGACATTATCCCGGTGCCACATCTGATTCATTGATCTCCAGTGATATCAACATCAAAACTCGTAAGTTAATTAAAAAATGAAAATTTAAATTAAAATATTTTTTTATTAGATAGTAAGTAAACTTTTTTTATACTAATACTAACAATTAACCAGTTTCAATATTTAACTGGAAAGCGATTTGAGGAATTATGATTATAATTACAATACTATTTTACACTTAAAAACTTTATTTAATTTTAGAAAGCAGCAGTAGTGAAAGTAGATGCAATTTTTTTGCCTTTTATCTTTTTTCTAATAGGATTTAATGCCTTCAAATAGGATTATAAAGTGCCTATGAATGAGATCTGTCGCTATCAATATATTGATTGTTTTATTAGGAAAAATTGTTCAGAACCTGAACTGGTTTTCGAGAAATATACACCTTGTTTGATTTTTACAATTTACACGACGACAACAAACTCTAAATAAACTCAAATAATAGTAATATAATTTAAATATGCGGTAGAATAAATTTAATCCGCTTTACAAATACTAAAGTGCTGTTAATGAACTTGTCAGTAGAGATAATTTTCTAAGCATTAATATATTCATCACAGTCAATGTTCATTCTTTGCAGCAACCACGATTTTAGGCAAGCTAGCTTAAATAAATAAAGCATGGGATTTTAATGTTCGTTAATAATCGCAATGATGCCATATTAATTCATGCTTTTCTCAAGTTGTACATTTTACTTTGCCGTTTTGCAATATGTATTTGATATTCAGAATTTTAACATATCCTGAAGCTCAATTTTACAACTAAATACTTATAAAGCAATTGGTTATAAAAAAACTTAATGACTAAAATATAAGACGCAGTATTTGATCGACATATAAATTGTAGAATTGTTTTAAATCCAACATAAAATATCTAAAAATCGGCAAATAAAGATGACCCACTACTTTAGTACAAAGCAAGCTTGTTTCCCGAATCTATACAGAATATACTTTTAGCACAATATTTAAGGTGCATACATAATTAACGTTTTATAATATATTTGACACGAGATGTAGGATGTCATTCAAGGGCAAGTTCTGTAATTTTAAGAGGATGCCTTACACAGCCCTATCAATGATAATGCATAAATGCAACTTGACACAAGACATCCAATTGTGCTACTTACAGCGCTCTAAACAACGTATTTACGAGCGTGGACTGAAAAAATAGTTGGCCTACTCTAAAATACACAGTACAAAATGCTACTCTTGAACAATCTTCTCTACTGATCATCATTTTGAATCTGGCTCTATTTTGCCCATTTTCAGGGAAAAAGAAGCTGTTGATCTTTTTCTTCATATGATTCAATAGCTTACAATACGATTAAATAGTGCACATGCATTAGATCTGTCGGCAAAAATATCGTCATTATTTTATTCGGAAAGCTTGTTTAGAATTTCAACTGGTTTTGGACAGGTATACACCTTGTTTGATCTTGTACAGCATTTTACACGACGAGAACCACGTCTGAATAAACTCAAGAGATAGTAGTAACATTTAAACAAAGGGTACAAAATAGCTTGATGCATTTCTATAATATAAACGAATAGGGATAACCCTAATCCTGAAAGCCAAATTATAAAAATAACCAATATATTCCCTTTCATAGTAGGTTTCTCAAGTGGAATATCCGGATATTCTATAATGTCAAAAGTAAAAGCAATTATACTTTGTAACCATTCAAGAATTCCCGACTCTTGGGTGGTTGAAAGACGTCTTAGAACATTGATCGAGATCACCCCATCTATAAATATTTGTATTCCTTGTAAAGCAAACGATTCTTGCCCGATATTTGAATAGGAGTTTCCACTAAAAAGTAGTTTTGAGTAGTATTTACTTACATACAGAGGTAGTAACCAAGCTGAGTTTTCTGGGCAGTTTTTCAACTCTTCGAATATTAAATTTGCTTGGCTGCGAAAAAAGTTTTCTCTCAAGGCCCTATTCCATCTCGTTGAAAACATTTTATCGTATCTAGGATTTTCTAGTATAATTAGATTTTTTAATTGCTGCAAGATAAGTAGTTTTAACTTAGAATGTACAACTGCTGCTAAAAGTGTGTCCAATGTCTTGTTTTTGCTTTTTTGATAATTTCTTTTTGTGCCAATTTTGCTTCCAATCTTTTTGTACTTGACATAATATGAATGAGTTTCTGTGGAGCCGTGTACATATGGAGGATTTTTATCTATATTCATTACCTCGATTTGAACTTCGTGTGTTGGCGATTGAACTGGACGATAGTTTTGCATATCCTCGACCCAATTTTTCGAAAATGGAAATACGTATATTAATTCTTTTAATCTACTGTAAATCGTAAAATTATCCCGAAAAAGGTCATCGACGAATTGATAAGGAACCACTTGTCTAGGTTTTACGATGTTGTAAACATTAGTGCTTTTATATGCATTACTCAGTACCACTCCAGTTATTAGTGTTCCACCAATCATAATTCGAAACTTTGGGGACATGTTTATGCTAGAGGGAAACGGATCTCCTTGTTCCAGAAATACCTTTATCAAGTAAAGCAGCTTACGTCCAAATTTTTCTGGGCTTATATAAATATTTTCTTGCGATAATTTCGCACAACCAAGCAAAAGGAAGAACACCGAAAGAATTATGCAGATCCAAATATTTGTATCGAAAACCTTCCAAAACTCATCAAAGGGAAATGAGCTATAGCCTTGACTTTTGCAAGTTATAAAGCTTAGTGGACTTAGGTTATTTGTGAGTTGTAAAAATCCATCTGGATAAAATCGCGCATGAGTCATTATCTTGAATCCATTTCGAAATGGATACTCTTCATCTTCTAAACTGGAAACATTTCCTATAATGTCTTTAAAAAACGATGCGAAAACAAAGGCTAATCGATTTTGTACGACATCATCAAAGTTTGTTGCTACTTCAGGTGTAATTTTTTTGCTGGTTCTAACTAAGCTAAAGAAATAATCGGAATTTTTTTTACCTGGGGCATCTCCCCAAGAAAATAAGAAACTCCATGCGGTTGGATAGTTGTTATTAACTTTTGCAATCGAGTGAATAGTCATTGTTTCCAATTCTATTGTCACAGCACTCCAGAAACTTGAGCAATCTGGACATGGTATCAAAGCACGTATTCGCTCTATCTGGCAATATGACTCCCACAGAAATTTACGATCACATGACATTGATGCCACCAACAGTATATCCGTGACTATTTCATAGTACGAAGTAGCTTGACCAGGTCCATAATTGGGAGCGTGTTTCCTTCTTCGTTCGATCCAATTATGTAGGTATTTATGTTCGTAAAAGAAGGACTCGTCAGAACTGACAAAAATGCTTATTGTTGGTACCAAACTTGGCGGAAACTCGAATGTTTTGCTCCAAGTGTATTGAAATATGTTAGTTAGCATTCCCGTTTGCAACGCATGTCTTGACATGAACAAGTCCACTTGGATTTGACATTGCCATAGCATTGACTTTCGAACAAACTCATTTCTATTTAAATTAACACAAAAACCAGTTTTGAATGATGTGTAACCTCCTAAATATGTTGGAATATAAAGTGGAGAGATGGGGCATGTATGTGGTGTCGTTGCAAATTTGTCCATAGGATTTCTAACAGTTCCATTTTTAGTGTAATTGGAACCTGATGGTGCCCAAATTTGGTCTATGATCAAAGAATTTCTGGAAAATTCTAGACTATGAGTGAGCACGGCAAGTCCGAATTTTCTGAGAACAATTGGAGTATAGCCGAATGAACCAAAGTCTATTCCTTGGAAATTATTCGCAACGATAAAGCACCCTTCATCTTCAAACTTTTCTAAAATTGTATTCAAATTTCTTATTGGGAAGTTCTTTGAACGTAACGAGTTTTCGCTAAAACTATCTGGATCTAAATTAGCAAGGGATGTGACGTTGATAAAGAACTTCGCCTCTGTATTTACTGGTGCAGTAGCATACTCCTGAACCAGTATCAGATTTAAACCTAACGTTATCAGATACATTATGAATATTACCAAGTGCACAGTGGAAAAATTACTAAGAATAGGCTGAATTCGGTCCGGTTTGGTGTTTAATGCTGAAAATGTGTTATAACTTATAACTCTATAAAATTACAAATATCGGCTTGTATTTACGAGCTCAATGGATAGTTTCTATCTAGTTGCAAGCCTAGTTTACAATGGGTCAATAATCTGTGGTTGTTGACGTGTTTGTAAAAAAATTGAGACATATATTCAAATAGTTTTATAAAAATGTGCACGTGTTGTGTAAGTTTTAATCTGTTTAATGACGAACTGTCTAGTGTGTATGTAATAATATATATTACTTGAAATGATTAAAAATATTATTAAACGCGCTTAGTTGGTTATAAAAGTACCTTAACTACTTTCCCCATATAATATGTTATAATTCAACGATTTGGTAAAAAGTATGGTTTCCAAATTTAGTTATGGTTATTTTTTTCCTATTCCCTTGAAGTAATTTTTAAGTATTTTACCATCAATTTTATACCACAATTGTGTGCATTCAATATTCTATTAAAACGAATTAATATAATCTCAGTTTTTTCCATAGTTGGGTAACGTAAATTATAATTTACCTCTGCTTTATTTATGCTAGACTAAAAAGTACATAATAAGTTGATATATTTTTGCACAAACCTTGTACAATTTATGCTTCAAAGCCTCCCATATTTTAAACCGCGTCATAGACCCTCATTTTGTTTATCTAGCAAAGTTTTTATTGCTCCCTGTATATTTCCCTGTTTTCAAGAAGCTTTGTGAATCTATCCACAGTTGAAATTATTTCAAGTCAT
>JAQFZG010004892.1:0-11076 GCA_034695465.1 Entomobrya nicoleti
AGAAAGCTGTATGTGAATTATCTGGTATGCAGACCAAGCCAATATAATTATGGCGGCCTTATAAAATTTGACACGTCGTTTCTTCTTCTGGTACGTATACTAAGTATTGTCATTTCAAATTATGTCCAGTCTTAAATATAAATATGTGAACGAATGAAGTTTTTAATTTTTGGAAGTTTATGAAATTTCGTTAAAATAGTTAATTTTTTTATCAGGCTCTTCGAAACGTGACTACATATCTAGGTGTACTATTGCAATTTAATAAGTTGTAGTTGGAAAACAACTAAAGTAACCATCTTATCGAAATAAAATAACCGGAACAAAAAATGGTAGAGTTTGAGACAGTAAAGCTAATTGTCTAAATTGTGCTCTTTTTACCGAATTCAGACTAGCAAAAAAAATCCAAATAAGTCAGAGGAACGTTGTGCATAGCGTCATAAATTAGAATTAATTAGTTAATTAGGACTTTACTTGAGTTGTATGATAATATGCAATATTGAAGCATGAAATATTACTGTATTTTAATTTCTTACATGAATGGTAGTCTAGCCAATTGGTAAAACAGCACTATGAATGCAATAACCTATTTATGTCTTTTGGTAAAAAATGTATTAAAGTTCAATTAGAAGCTTTAGAATTAGTTCCAGTATTTCGCTCTATTTATTTTGTGTTGAGAAACATGTGTCACCATGGTAGCGTGACCATAATAAATTAATGCAATTCTTGCACTGTTAAATTAGCAATTAGGATGATTACCCGTTATTAAAAGGTCGTTAAACAAATACTTTTAATTAAATTATGATTAAAAATTTAATTAGAAGTTTGACAAGTCAAAAGTGTAGTAGAACACTTATTATCAATCGTGTGCCGTATATACTGTAATGGCCTCTATTACTCATTCTTCCCATTTTGGAAATTTAAACTCAGAATTTAAAGCTCTTGCCCTACTTCTACGTGCTCTTGGATTTTTCCCTTTAAGAATTAAAACATTTATAGGTCCACTTGACAAAATAAAGATTATCCACTATGAAGCCTCTTGGTTTTCATTTCCAACATTTTACACTGTATTTATGGTTAATTGCTATGGATACTTAATTTACAAATCAGCGGATGATCAGCTTTTCAGCGTGGGTTCAATTGGAAACGGTGAAAATGGGTAAGGATTCTATCCCAACAAAAACAGAAGAAATAAAAATTAATTAAATTTTAAATAAAGTTTTAATTAGTTTATACTAAAATTGATTTTTTAAAGTTTTATTTATTTTTTTAGGACAAGGGATAAAATAATGCTGTCAGTAAGCACAATAGCTTACTTTGGATTCTCATCAGTATGCGTTTATGGTTTCATCTTGAGCATGCTACTAAACTTATTAAATATTTCTACCTTTCTAAAAGCACTTCAAAATTTGGCAAATATTGAGCAAAGGTTTTACTTCATATTCCACAAAAAACTAAAATTTGATCTACTGCATCGATTTTTGCGAGTTACAAATACTTTAAATGCATTTATACTTCTTTATGCAATATATAGAGGATTAAGTCATTTCCTAAGTCATCTTTGCCTTTTACCATTTATTTGTAATGAAAACGAATACAATCCTTACGGCTTTGGATTTATAGCATGGATTCTAGTCATATTGATTGGAACATGCTTATTTTTCGAAGACTCTAAACTCATTTTCCTAAATGTGAGCATTATTTCAGTATTTCGTCAGATCAATATAAATATTAGTAAAATTATAGATGAAAATACGCTATTTGTAAAATATATGTCAAGTAATAGTTTCATTGAGTTATTAAGTTTAATATCGTCTACAAGAAAGCAAGTAAAGCTTGTTAACAAAGCTTTGGGTCGTTCACAAGCTGTGGTGATATTTGCAGTTTTTGCTTCTTTAGTTTTGTGTTTATTTCTTTGCTATGCTTTGATATTTTTACATAATGAAAATGTACCGGGAAGCTCTCCACTTAAATTGGTGATGAGCTGCTTTGCTGTATTTAGAATATTTTTGAAGGCGAGAATAGCTGAAGAAATTGTGCGTGAGGTGAGATAAATAATTTACTAAAAGCTCTTAAACAAAATAAAATTACTAAAAGAGTTTAAATGAATTTATTTTTAAGGAGAAAACGACGGCTAAACTATTGGCTAAACTGAGGCTAAATTCCGTTAGATCTGATATTGAAGTAAGTAAAATTTACTTAATATTTAGCTAATTTGTAATTTGTATATGCCTTTGTAATTTTGTGCTGTATTTTTGTTGCAACAGAGAAAGCTGTATGTGAATTATCTGGTTTGCAGACCAAGCCAATATAATTATGGTGGCCTTATAAAATTTGACTCGTCGTTTCTTCTTCTGGTACGTATAGTATAGTCATGTCAAATTATGTCCAGTCTTAAATTTATGTATGTGATCGAATGATAAATTTTTAATTGTTGGATATGTTCATCAGGCTCTTGGAAACGTAACTACATATCTAGCTGTACTCTTGCAATTTAATAAGTTGTAGTAGCTCAAAGCTATAATCATCAAGTCGAAACAAATCAATATGACTAAATCAACAACTAAATTTTCAAACGCTAATTGATAAGGTTGCTCGCTTCTATTGACTATAATTTTATGCCAATAAAATATTTCCATCCAATTTAGCAATGTATAGAATTAAACAAACACTCAAAACTTGCAAAATGTAATCGACTTGGAGTGTAATAAAAGCTTCACATATGTATATATGTATGTTCATCAGCATTACTATCTCCAGTTGATCTAATTCGTTATTAAATGTGTTCATAATTTCAAATAGTTTGACCACTAAACATACAACTCGTTCATTGAACGCCGTCATGTATCCTTAGTTTTTTCCATTTTTTTAAATTCAATTTTCTAGTTTATCCTATTGATCAACAACAACAGACTGTTTTATGAATTTTTTGTTAAAACGATATGATAGACTATAAATTTGCAAAATTAAGCGTTGACCATTAAGCCAAAGGTGAAAACGTTTGTTTAAAAATACTCCAGTTTACAATAAAATAACCACTAAAATATCCTAAACAATTTTTTTGAAGCTATTTCACTACATTGAAATTATACGTGGCAAATAATAAAATGACAAAAATTCGACTAAACAAGAAGTAATTTAAAAAGTATTGATTTGACTGAGACCGAGACAATAAAAACTTACACATGTTGATTAAACATATTTTGTTTATGTTATTTATAGCCCTGTGACAAAACAAGTATACTATTTCCTGAAAATGTCAGAATTGATATGTTGGATTGGTTGAACAAGAAACATGGCTTGTACTATAAGTCCAATAAACCCCTCATATAAAACAAAACATGTTCTCGTATTCTATATTTAAATAAACATACATTTCATACTTACTTCGAAGTTTGGCATAGGGAAATGGGAGTTTGTCCATTTTATCTCAAATTTAAATCAAACTAGTTTCACACTTCACAATAACCTCAAAATAAGTGACTTGGTTTCGCAGCCAAGTTTTCTCAAGTAAATTAAATATTCCTGTGGTACGAAAATAAACCAAACATTTCAAATGACGTGTTGTTATTGCTAAGTTTGTTGGTTTTCCTGAAAAGTTCACTTGTAAATTGGGCAACATTTAGAGACGTAGACATTAACTAGCACTCTTTCCATTTCCTCACACAATGGTTTCCGAAAACGTTCTTAGCTTTTTAGCCCTAGCTTGCAATTACGGCCGCAAAACTTTGAAAATACTGCCAATTTATTTTCACAAAGAAAACGGCCGCTCATTTGTTGTGAAACGCAACGAGATCCCTAAAAGTTGGAAATATTTTTGGTGTACTGTACTAACATTTTCCACCATAATTGCCACTCTAGAGCTTTTTTTAATCTACAGAAATGGAATGGAAGTCACAAATATTCTTAAAGTTGTATATCATGTGTTCTTGCTGCTTAACAAAATAGCAACATATACATGCTTACTAGTTTATAATAAAAACTCATTCGAAATCGTGCACTTCACCAACTGCATTTGCAGAAAGGAGTCATCAGTGCTTTCAAAATATCGAAATTTTAATAAATGTTCGCAATCCAGGTTGTTCTTCATGTTGGTTTTGCTATGCGCTATTCCGATGGTTATATTTGCCTTATTTCTCCCGCTTGTGGGTCTTGTGTTACCATGCTTGCACGATTCACAACTTTTGAGCTCAAAATTGAACGTTTGTAGTAGAATATCGTTTCGGTTGTATTTATACTTGACACAAATGCTTTATGTGCTTCCACTGACGTCATTTGGTCCAGTGTTTTCAACACTTTGTCTAATTACCCTGAAAGAAATAACTACAATGCTGGAAACTTTATGGTATTTCATCTATTTTTTAAAACGATACGTTTACGGATTTCAATTAAATCTATAATTTGTTTTTAATTCATAGGATTTTTACTAGTAGTCGGTCGCAACCTGAGAACATTCAACAAATGGGAATTTTCTATCGACGAGTTCAAATTCTGGTAATTCTTAGCAACCAATGTTTCCAAGATTTTATATGGCCAGCTGTTCAGTTTTATGGAGGTATGGGAATCATTGCTCTTCTTCACATATTAATCCTATTTGAACAACGTTTTCCGCTTTCGGTGACTGTCGTACTTTGTACATTTATCATTTCTGTGTTGCTTATATGTTGTGAAGTGTTACGAATGGGGAAAAGGTCTATAATTATTTCAAACAAAATTTTACATAATGTAAATCGTCGTAGCAATAGTAAGTGGTTGCGAAGGTTTTTTAAAAGCTGTCCAACAATCGCTATAAGAGTTTTCCAATTTCATAAAATGGACAAAGAAAGAGTGCCTTTGTTTATTAGATTTATTTTGCAACGAACTTTTTTTCTAGTTCTAAAAACAAAGCTGAGTTTGGGCACTGTGTAGACATAAAAAGTTTTTTCCTAAATTCATTTCAATAAAAAATGTAATGCTTACTATGTTTATAGCTGAATAGCTTATCAATACAACTCAATCTAAATTATGTTTTGTTTGTCTTTTTAATATTTAAATTAAGCGCATAAATCGATAAGTTGATTTAAACGAATGTTTCGTTAAAATACATGTACTAAATTTAAGTCCTCTAGTCTAAAAATTCAATTTCCATATCAAATTCATAAATGGAATAATTCCAAATTTTTGCCAATTCGAGCCATATTTCAGCTCCTTTACCAACCCCACGACATTTAAAGCTTAATTATATTTATTTTTACTGTTTCGCAGACCCGACTTGAAAAATAATTATTGCATACGTCACCACAAAGCTAATGACCTGAAATATAAAAACCAACATTATTGTTTTTCAATATTGAATAACCACTGTTTTTGATTTACATAAGTTACAAATCATACCGATGCTAGAAATCCATACGTTATCCAACAGTATTTAAAGGATAATGCAATAGGCTCAGAATACAGCTCATTTTTTGCTCCTAATATTCTCATTTGAATAATATTATCAGAACATGCCAATGGACACCTATCACACCATTCCCTAAATGACTTTGTCACCGAATTGCGAAATTCTGCTGAAATGGTCCACGTTGACACGTTTAACAAAATATAACAAAGGGTTGATGCTGCAGAGTTGGTCGTATAAGAATCAAGAAAAAGGCCTGGAATCTGACCGACATAAGTCACAACGTCCATATAATAAGCCAAAAAATGGTTACCAAACATTTCGTTGACAAGATTCAACTCAGCTTTGAGTTTGTACAAAACACTGAATCCCTAGTTAAATAAGCCGTTAAACAATTTAATTTTTCATTAACATATTTGCTAAAAATATTAAAGTAGTATAATATTTTACCTTATCAATATTTTGTAAACCAAAAGAGTTTAAATCCTTTTTAAAGTCGACCCCCATCCCTAAAAGTGTAAAGCTCAAAGCTAAAATGAAAACCTGGTTTATTGAATAAAAGAGTAAAACGTGTGTTTGCAAAATGCTTAAAACCCAGTTCCCTGCTGACCATCCCTTTCTCAGATAATCATACATTTTAAAACTCATATACCCTTCCAATGGAAATGGTTAAGAGCCAGTGACGTCTCTAAAGTGGAAATATGCTGTTGCCATGCAATACGAAATTATTCCCACTTTAAATATTCTCATTTGAGTTATTGTCAGATTTGTTGTTATGGTTAGATTAATAAGCTGCTTGAGTTGTTCTTGTTGAAACCAAACCAGTTTCATAAAAAGACACCAAAGCATTGCTGAGTCAAAGTTATCAACAAAGTGAAAGGCTGCACTGACGGTGGAGCCTGTGGCTAAATGGAAAGTTAAGAAATATTCTGTCAGAAGGAATAAGTTGTGGGATACAACCAATGTGTGTAGCAAAGCAGAAGGAATGCATCGCTACTTATTTTTCACAAAGAAATATTCGTTATTAGTGGAATTGTATTTTATAAGAAATGGAGTGAACAGGATAGAGTGACAAAAATTAAGTAAAATATTAATGGGCTATCTGATTTTGAATACGACTGCTGTATAGCTGGTATGCTATTTTTTAAACGGGTAGTCGTTTCAATGTCACATATTATTACATGTTTTAGAGAATACTTTGCTATTGAAACCATTTGTTTTTGTTCCAGATACAGTTATAGGAATAACTTTTAAGATAAATATTTCTGATTTAAACTAAAATCAAAAATGATCGGCGTTCGCGACTGCTAAACATATCTTAATTTGATTGATTATTTTAGTTACATTTTTAATTGGTTTAGTATCTTTATATGCTTCGTTGAATTCATTACTAACTTTAATATGAAATTAAAAACCATTAAGAAAATTAGCGGGCATTAAGTTTTCATACATTTCAGTTGGAGTTTAATTGTGGAGAAACCATTTGAGTGATTGTATTATATTTTATTTTATGAATTTGACTTCTCTTGAGAGAAAACATATTAAAACTTGAATCATTAAATCACATAATCAAAATGCGATTTAGATTGTACACTCCCAAATTTTAAGTTTTCCTAATTCAATGAATAAAATCATTCAAATAATAATTCTATAAAGGGATCAACGCTTTAAAAATACGCTAATCATTTCGTTTCATACAATAAATTGGTAAACAGAGTGAGAAATATTAGAAATGGATTACCTATACTATTGCCGGTGAATATACACATAAAAGCATACCGACGCTGAAAATCAGTAGCATACATGTAAAAATTTACCAAATAATATAATTAAATTGGAGTGAAATAAATACAAGCTTTAAACATATCAGTGTCATAATACCCCATGGCAAACCTGCTTAGCTTGTATGCTAGACGTCGTTTTACTACAAGTATATTACCATCTAATCATGAAACACAGACAATTACTGAATCATGCTGATATCAGGCATGTACAAGTGCTAACAAATGTTGTCAAATTACTAAAGCTGAATTAAAATGCTTGAAATTTAAGTAAAATTACAAAAGAATGTTATAACCTGAAACATATTTTTTGTTGACTTTGGAAGTTAATAAGCTTATATATGTAAGTAAGCTTAGGAAAGTTGTGAAAACGGTGTTGAACTAAATATACATACTATGTATTACACGTGTCCGTCCCCAGTATAAACTAAAATTAGCGGTTGGTTGAAGCAAAATACGTTTCTGTGAATTTCAATGAACAAAAAATGAACAAAACGCAACTAAAAAATAATATTATCATAATTAGTTTTTTACGGTTTGAAAACGGAAATATTTTTTACTCCAAATTTTATTTCAATGGCACTCTATCTAGGGAATAACTCCAAGTTTAACTGTATTATCCAAAGTGACTGATTTACTATTACAAATTTATATTATTATTGAAATTGATTTGAACAGCAAAATATTTTTCAATCAATATAGCTACCAATGAATAACGCTAGTTTTTAATCTAACAAATTAAACTTAAATAAACATTGATAGCAAGAAAACTTAAACAATTTGGAGTTTAGTTCTAAACTATATAAAATGCTCATATACCTATGTATGTATGTGTGTGTACAATATGACGTGTCAAAAGTTTTAACCCTAATATTATATGTATATACACCATTACAAGGCCACCTTGTTTTAATTTTTATTTGAAGAGGCTTACAAGCAATATTTGATTTAGCTCTTAAGCTGATACGAATAAAAGATTACATCGACTAACTTTCAATGTCCAGTTCTATTTTTAGTCACTACTTTATTAACAAGAGATACACTGAACCTTGTGATCTCACTTGGGATATAATTATTGCATGAAAAATAGATAGCCTATGACCATAAATGAAACATTAACTATTGAGATATTTCGTGATAAACATTTTTTCATTCGATTTACGCATTAAGTATTCAACGTGATAAAAACATGTGGCCAGTTTCATCTCAATAAAATTGTCCAAATAAACGATTTACAGGCATTAGACAATTCAGCTTCTTTTAGCAAGGAATAAAAGCTGAATTGCAAAACCAAATATTTAGTAAAAAAATGTGTCTGTGTTGGAACTGCGTACCAAACTCAACTTTCATATGGCTAACACATGTTTAGATTATCATGCATTATAAAACTTGTGTTACTTTCTAATAGATTCTAAATCATATGAAATTCGACCTGTTATAAATACTCCCATTTGGATATTTGTCAGATGTGTTGTAATTTGTAATGGTCAAATTAGTAAGAGGTTTTAGTATGTCCAGTTGAAACCACACCAGTTTCATGAGAACAAAAATGGTAGCATTACTGAACCAAACTGGAAGACTATTTGAGCCAGTTGCTAGGTGGAAGTTTAACAAGATGATCTGTCCATATAAATAAGTTGTCTTACCATTACTAATGCATGTAGCAAAACAGATTATTCGTAATGTTGCTTATTCTTCAAAAAATAAATGCTTATTCATCAACTGTAAAATTATAAATGAAACCAGAGTAGACGAAAGAATCGACAGGCCTTGAAGAATAAATAAATTCAACTTGATATACTGTTTTTTAGTCCAAATTAAAACTCATTAACTATCTTGTAAAAGGATGTCATTATTTCATGAGCTTAATTGATCTTTAAACATCAAAAAATTGAATCTTAGTGTCCTTATTCCATATTCGAGCTCATACTATCTAAATATATACCTAAATGAAAATCATACATGAAAAAATCTAATTTTCACACAAGTCCGCAAACGACTCATGCATTGAAAATATTTCCTTCTTTCAGAAAATGCCTTTCTTGCATTTTACTTAAATTCATCCAAGAAAACTCTCAAAACTGTTGAAACTCTGTTCACACAAAATACCACATATGTATGTATGTACTTATGTATTGCGTTCTTAAAATACTACTTTTGTCGAAATCAACCCAAAATGCTGGTTCATCATTTCACCATCTCTTTACATTTTATCTCTTATCTCAAGCCACGACGACTTTAGTTGAACCCTTCCTAAAAGCTTTGCTTGCCACGAGAAAATAGTCAAGCATAGAAAAAGTGTTCAAACAAATAAGCAAAATAGGAACATTTATAATATGCATATATCTAAGTTAGATATATGATATATTATAAGAACCCAGGTTTTTATCTTGAAACAAAGTATACAATTTATTTATTTTCCATATATGCGTGGTTTTTTGGTTTCTCATGTATATAAATCCTGTTTACACGCATTCATGCATATATACATACATACATGTACTTAAATATATGTAAGTATCGCATCGATTGTTGCTACATTATATGTGATGCATGTGTGTCATGTGTGATGTTTAAATGACTGCATACAATGTATGCTTGTATGTGATTCTTGAAAAGTACTCAACAAACTTTGTTTCATTTTCAGTTCGAAATTACCTATGAAAAGAGGTACATATATATTATATCTCTGTCACAGTCCGTTCTGTCTGTACCCGATTCCATATAAGCTGCTAAGCTTCTTTGGGTTTTTTCCACTTTCAGATAGGCCTGAAGACTGAAGCTCTCTGCGTGTGGCTTGTAAAAGCTTGCAGATATCACACACCATATGTTAGACCTCAACTGCATTTCAATTTTGGTATTACCTTCCAATACCTTTCAATACCTTTTTCCCCAGAAAAAAATACTAAAGTGATTTATTTACTTGCAGTTGCATTTTGTTTAGAATATTCTTGGGAGTTCATTTTGTGAAATTCCTTCGCTGTTGGCGGTTTCTTGCTATTCCACTTGTTAAAAAAGTTGTTCATTAAATATAACTAAGTTAGAGTTTACTTGCAACTTTATATTAAAAATTTGGTAAGTAAAATGGTTCGGTTATCACGCACACCGGCAGGGTCGTCAGGTGGAAATAATAGGGAAACAGTTGAACTGTGCGTAAATGGACCCAAGTCCATTATCCCAAGATCAGTTACCGTGGAGACCTACGTTAGCAACACGTGGCTAAACTTTTTCGTTGATGAGTTGGAACTAAATGTAAGAAAATATTACTTAATAAATAATCCACTTAATAATTGGTCGAAAATCATAGAAAAAAATATGTTTATTTGAATTTTAATTTACATTTTGTATTTGTTAAACAGGTACCATTAGACCAAGGGATATTCGTTTGTAATACGCTCTACTGTCCCAGCGCACCGAAGCAAGGGGAAGGATGGCGTTGTGATCTTAACGAGCAGGTAAAACACGACACAAATTTAACGTTTTATTTAATTCTTTTAAATCAAATCACTTACTAAATTATTTTCTATTTATTATTTTTAGATAAGTAGTTTTGTCAGCCACTTTGAAAGACGTAGAAACAGGTACACCGTTCGAATATGTCTTCCATCCAACTTTTCTGGGAAACGCGCAGGAGGAGCATCTCGAACCCCGCGAGCAAGAGCAAGGTCATTAACTCCCGGACCAAATGTTCAGAGGAGAACTCCAGGTACGCCTGGTAGTCGAGTCCAAAGAAGTCGTTCAGTAGCTGCCATTGCCAGATCACCTTCACCTCAGCAGGGTCGTCAGCCAAGTATCCTCATTTCCACATCAACCAGAAATAGTGCATCTAATTTAACTGGTGTACTGACACCAAGATCTCAGCAGTCTCGTTACGGCACCCGACAAAAAAGACTTCATGACCAAAGTACCCTTCAACTT
>JAQFZG010004893.1:0-11075 GCA_034695465.1 Entomobrya nicoleti
CTAGCACTCTTGAACAAACGGGTGCGTGGGCGGATAAGGCTTCCATGAGTTGTTGCCGTTCGGTTTCCAACTGTGAAATTTCGGTTTTAAGACTAACATTGTTCCCCTCTAAAGACTCTGATTCCTGCAAAATGGGAAAATAAATTTATAAAATTGTAACATGAATTATATGAATGAACACAGCATGTATGAACACTGTTTGATAGCATGTCTTAAATACCTGTATGAGAAGAAGGGTTTTCTCTTTCTTCTTGTTCCGACATTTCGTTGCAGCGATTTTATTTCGTTCTCGCCTTCTCTTTCTTCTTTCTTCATCTTCAGGTGTTAACTGTAAAGTGTAAAATAAACGTTACGCATTAGCATTTTATTCCATTAGCATGACTGTTTGTGAATAATGCTTCGCTTTCACCCGCGCAGTTAATTAAGCACCGTTTTAGCACCATATATCGAGCTATTGAGCATTAATATAATGAACTTGCCAACAACAATAAAATAAGCTGAAGTGAAATTTAGCATTTGTAAAAGTTGTATTTGCACATGCTACATTTAAAGCAATTAGCAAATTACTCTGCTGAAATCAGAGAAAAGATTGCAGATGTTGTGTAAGGTCTGTCTTGTCTGACGCCCACGCAAAAGAGAAGAATAATGGATTTTAGTAAGTCAGTTTTTGGCATTCGTTCGGTAGCAGAAAGATTAAAAGTTTTAGTTGAGTCAATATTACAAAAAAACAGAATGGCACAAACACTGACTGGTAAATTCTGCCACTCATGTTTCAATGTAGTTTATGTTCTCCATCTCAAGTTTTTTCAGCAATATTGTTTTAGCAGTAAAAATAGTTTGCTTGCTTGACGGAAACAGCAGGGGTAATGAAGCATGAAAGCAAAATCGCAAAATTACGCGGTATTGTACCCTATATACAATATTTTTAGTAAAACAGAAAATTATTGTTATCAATGAGCAGAAATTATGTATATGCGTGTTTCAAAAATCAGCACTTTGTCTTCAAAAATAAGTGCTTCATTACATATGAAGCAAATTGCACGTTTTCTCAAAAGCTTCAAAGTATTATAACTTATCACACAAAAATTTGCAATTTAGCATGCAACCTTTCTATATTGGTTGACATTTAAGTTGCTTATACATCTCGTTTTATCCATCTTATATAACGATACGGAAAACATGACAAGACAATAGGCGGGTTCTTGGCGTCATGAAGGTTTTGGCTTGTCTCATTTCATCATTGTCCAAAGTACTGTCCAAATGAAAGGGTTTGAGAAAATTGTAAACCTCAAACTCAATAACATTCACCAAAAACGCTTTACGAATAATAAGCAAAAGCATAAATACATAACTTTTTACATCTGCGTTCTGCATATAATACTACAATTTCTAATTTTGAAGTTAAATGTATTTGAAACATTTAGCTGAAAGATTTTAAATATAGGTATTATTTATACAATACGATAAAGTTTTGTGTGGTAAAGGCAAGCTATCATAACCAGACTACCAGACCTAGAGCACAAGAGAAGCACAAAGCATGTGGCGAAAAAAATTCAACCGCAAATGCAGACCCACGCTGATTACATGGTTGAATGCAAAACTTGTATTAGTAAATTAATTTCTCGAGGCACAATAATTAATAAATAGGTTGAAAATGTGGTCGCTACACATGCTAAATACAAGGTCTTGTAAGATTTTTTTTGTTTCTTTAATTTTTTTTAACAAACGAGCTCTTCGCCATATTTTGGAACTTTTTACTGTGTTTGTACTTCATTGGTTCAGTAATTTTTCACAACGATATTGACAATGAAACGAACAGTGAATATAGCAAAAAAACACAACAGAAAAATATTGCTTTTCAAATAAAATAAAATAAAAACTGAGACGAAATAGAAACATCAAGGATAAAACTTATGGTTTTGTTGTGTTTGGTAAATGTTGATTGAAGGGAACCTTATATGGCAGCTCAGTGCTCGACAAATCAGCGTCAGACTGAATTGCATGAAAATCTGGTGTTGCAGAAGAAGAGGGGGAAGGGTGGTAGCACAAACTGAGGAAGGCAGAAGAAGAAGAAGCAGTAGTGGTAGTAGTAGAAGAAGAATTGTTTTTGGACGCCTGTACCTCTTCCTTCTTTCTATGTTTCACTACGAGCTCTGCCCTTACGTCCATCTCTCCTTTGCCCATGCTCTTTCTTTTGGACTGGATGGAATGTTTGAGACCTTCTTTGATCAATTTAGATCTCATCAGTTCGACCGAGGGTGGTTGAGATGAGGGAGGAGGTATGACCATGCATTGTTGCATAGTGGAGGTTGATGCCAAGCCACCGCCGCTTCCAAGAAAATTTGTGACTAAAGTTGAGGATGATGTGGAAGGTGCGGCTGCACAGCTAGATAAAGGAGTTTCCAAAGTGGCAAATACTTTCTTTTCATGCTCGTCTGGAGTACCTGCCAGACTTTCCGAGCAGGATGAGAAAATTGAGGAAGCTCCCATGCTTGACGTGTGCGTAACGGTTGCGGGAGTATCGAAAAAAGGATTGATATTCAGGAGGGAGTTGAGTATATCAGGTGTATTGAGTGAGTTTGGGGTGACCCCACCACCGTTGCCGCCACCTCCCCCTGTGGGAGGACCTGGGGTGACGAGGTCAGACTGACCCGCATGCTTCCTCGCCGCTTCTATGTTGAGACGTTGCATCGTTCTGAAATAAACATAATTGATGTCACATTTAAAACTGTATTCAATTTATGAACTATTGTTTGTGTTCGTACACAGAAACTTACATGCTATACATTTTTCCAAAAAAATAAAAATAAATCACTTGCACAATCGAACACCTTTCTTTTCGCAAACCCAACACTATAATGAATTATCGTTCGTGCATTCAAAATAATTTTAAAGTGTACAGAGAATAAAGTAGATTTTAGTGTTTGTTTTATGGGTTTGCCTGCAGGTTGTGGTCTGATGAAGGAAGTAAGCTTCCCGTAAAAGAAAAGTAAAATTGTGCCACGAACCAGCAAGTGAATTTTATGTACTAAACGCAGAATTGTAAAACATTTAACAACTTCAAAAATGTCATGTCTGAACATTCATTGTTGCCATTTTCCAAATGTACCTATGATATGTGAAATTCATCTCTAGACTCTACACCATCCTATCATTTCGTATATCGAAAAAATGCTTGGGTGCTCCATGATATATTCGTTTAAATTTTCAATGCAGAGTTAATTAAACCTTTTAATACATGCTGCTATCTCCCGTGCATAAAAATTTCAAGTTCATTTGTTGTACAGAAACACAAATTTGCCCATTAGGATTTGCGAATTCATACAAAAGTTAATTACAGGTGTATAAACGGTTTGAAAAAAGTTGAATATTGTCATATTATACGGCTTGCTGAAGACTTTTTTACGTCTCCTTTTTTCACAACTAGATGCTTTTAAAAGTGTTAAAATTTAAGCATTTATCTATTTACATAAACTTCGTGCATGGAAAGTCGTAAAAGTTTTTTGTACCCGAATACACATTGCTAAATGTTAATATGCGAATTTATATGACACCAAAAACTCTACTGAAAATACTACCTCTCTTCTACCGCCAGCCACCAATAACCACTAAAAAGCCTGTACGAAATGGATAAGAGGTCATGAAAAATTTATTAAAATTCACAAAATGAGCAAATTACAATTGAAATGCCACACCAAACACGCATTATTGTTATTGTTATCCATTCCTCATTGCATTAATCCACAATACGCAAAGGCATTAAAAGAATTTACATTTTTATCTCTGTGTAAATTTTACAATTAACACACTTTG
This sequence comes from Entomobrya nicoleti, assembly GCA_034695465.1. NCBI lineage: Eukaryota > Metazoa > Arthropoda > Collembola > Entomobryomorpha > Entomobryidae > Entomobrya > Entomobrya nicoleti. Next base: position 3,814 of record JAQFZG010004893.1, read on the forward strand.
TAATATGCACAACACGACAGCACATAAAGTGGTATTATTGGCTACACTACACCATATTATTGCACATCTCCCCGTTTTTTTACAATTATATTGAAAAAGATTAAGTGCCTTAATACGTGAGTTTTATCATGTAACATCCATTAACCATTTTCTAACCCTTCTCTCTTCAGATTAAATCCGACGATATGACAAAGTCAAACTGCCACCAAACAACATCTCGCATACCTTTGCTATCTCCATTTCAAGCCACGCACTTCCAAGTTCATTTTAATCTCAAAATCACAATCAATGGTCTCAGAGGCTTAAATAACATCACTCACTTTTTTACATCGAAAGACCTTCCTCCTCCACCACCACCAGCAGAATTTTTAATGTGGTGGTGTGGTATGTTCTGTTCGGCATGTTTATTGTGTAGTTTTAGGCGAAAAGTAATCAAAAGCAAAACGAACTGAAGATCATCCTCCTGATTTTTTATAGATATTATTTATATATTATATGCAGCATAGTACATTCATGTACATATATACATACGTACTTTACTTTTTGTATCATATCGTATTTTCCATAATGTCATCCATTTCTCATGTCAAACTAATTAACTTTACACTCTCTCAATTAGCATAAAAGATGTTAAATCCTTCGTAAATTACTAGCACTGCTACACGTGCGTATCCTATAATTCAAATTTCTGAAGAATATAACACAACAAACAAACCCATGTGTCTGTATGTCTACGTCTGCCTGCTTATTGTGCATTGTTTTTCTGCTCTGCTACCTACCACCTTCATCTCTTATTAACCAGCCTACCTGCGTCACTTGATTCACTTGCATTTTTGCAACTTCTGAACTATACTACAAAATTATATACTGCAGACATAGTTTGAGCCTTTGCATATATATATGAATACAACAATGGAAATCATTTTCCTCTTTGATTTTTTTTTCTTTTGGTACTAATTTACTCATAGATATCCTCAAGATAAGACTCATCGTCTGTCATTATAATCATTATCACAATTTTTTTCATTGCACTCGCTAGTTTGTTCACGACGATGATGATGATGAGCAAAGGAGCTTTCATTGCCATTATCGTGTTCAACGTGCAGAACCGTTCTCCGTCACATCGAGTAGTAAAACATAAACACACAAGCAAAGCTATGATAAAGGGAACAGGGTGTGCTGCCATATTAGATGTTATATAAAACATTTAATATTAATAGTTAGTTCCAATGTGATGCAATATAAAATGAAATCTTTTAGGTTCATCTCCAAAAATTCCAATTGAACAACAACAAAATAGTGTGCCCTTTCCATCATCATCGTCTTCATCAACAATCCATGTTTTATGTCTGCAAGAAATTTATGACTTGTACAAAAGTAGAAAAATGTGTTCCGTTTTTGCGTTTGCCTTGGTTGGAGAAGCGGAGTGGAGTTGATCTTTTGGTACTTGTCGTTGTAAAATGAAAACACAGAAAAAACAACAGCGTGTGTGCAACATAAACACACAGCACGTAGAAGTGAATCTATATTTGAAACGGCCTTTTTTAGTATAATTCACATTGCTCTGCTCCTAAAAGTCTATTGTGCATGACGTTGATTATGGTTAGTTGAATAGCAAATAAAAATATCATATATACTACCTATACGTGTACGTACAAAAATTGTCCCTATTTGGAAATTTACTATTTGTGTACGTCGTACTTGTGTACTGATCAAGAAGAAAGAAAAATTTCTGTCTGCAAAAAAGTCAATGATTATACATTACATTTTCCCTTAAAGCTAATTAGAGATTTCCAAATTGAAAGTGTATGAAAGTATGCATACACTGAATGTTATAGGCTCCAGTTGTTGGTAGAAAATAGGTTAATATATGGTCATCTATAATTTTTCTTCTGAAATTCAAGTACGCGCTAATGAAGGTATGAGAAAAATGAATTAAGAGATGGATGCGATAGGCTGCATTGCATATGGCTACAGGGTAAATTATAACTAATGGACTGATTCAAATTCTAGACGGCAGCAGACACTCATATATCAAATACATATTTGCCTAACGTCAAAAAATGTAACGTACGCATAAACAGATATCCATAACGCACAAGTATAAATAGTCCATTCTACATCATGAACTAAACTTACGGGAAACTTTATTTTCTATACCATCGTAGCTATATCAGCTTGAGTATACTCTTTATACATTTCTTATCTCAAAAGAGCTATAGAATACGTTCAGATTTCGTTGAAGAGCGCAGAAATGTGGAGGATGGAAACCTTTTTATTGCACTCTACTTCCTATCCCATTTTTTTACTCTTATTTAAGAATAACGAATTTGCAAAACGATGCTATGCTACTTATATTTCACTCCTGAGATTGCACTGTATACATTTTTTATGATGATTATTGCTGTCTTTGAGTTTCTGGTTTTTGTTTAGTTCGTTAAGCTGCGTGTAAGTATGTATGTATGTCTTGAGTGGTTGATTGCAAATTGTAGGAGAAATGGAAGAACTGACTATCTTCGTATTATGTATAATATGCTTATATTATACTCTTCTTTTTATGCCTTAAAATTGCTTTGGTCTGCGTTGCTTGGAATTTGGGATGATGTTTCACAAATTTTTGCAGGGAATGGATGAATTATGGCGTATTGCATAAACCACATAAAATTTAGCTTTTCTCTACTAACCTTCGTCTCTTTGAAAAATAAAACTATTAAGTAGTTAAGTTTTTAAGTTGACTTTGCCTTTTATTATGTTATCGTATGAAACCTACCAAAATACCTAAATTCATACTGCTGACTTTTACTATTTCTTTCATGAGAATAATATCAAGTAAAGTAAGCTAGAGAAGCTAAGGCAAGGCGCAAGGTCTTTGCCATTTATATTTGTAGCAAAATCTACTACACATATTATATCTACGTTCGACACGAGACGAGTTAACAAGATAAAACGTTTTTTCTCGTGATGGCGAAAACCTTGGGTTTACTAAATATTATGATGCGACGGATATATAGACAAAAAAATTACGACTGCGACTGTGCGGCGTCTTACAAAGGTCTTCAAATATAAACCCATGCAACTACTTACAGCTTTTCGGGTTTAACCCACCAATTAACTCGTCAACAATTTCATACTTTAATTAACTATGAATACATATTGCAAAATACATGTAAATCTTACCCAAAATCCAAATGTCCCATCGATCTATCTGATTTCCTCAAAATATTTCACAGTACATATAAGAATATTGTAAAGCAAATTAATTTTGCATGAAAAGTCCCAAACAGTTAGTTTGGCTTCAAAAATCGTTTTTATTGGATATGTCCAAAAATAATGTAAAATGACTGTTATTCAAATAGATACACTTCACATTATCAAACAAATGCACTTGTAGGTACTTATGTAGGCATAATTTTCAAACTGTGACAAGTGACTTTTTAGATATCACTGTTTATATACAAGGTAAACTTAGAACAACAATTTTATACACATTCATACTATCTTTTTCGTACGAAAGTTCGTATAAAATAAGTCTCGCTTCTTGGCTTCGTATCGTCGTCGTTGTGAAAGCTTTTTTTATCGTGAAAGGTTGAAGGATTTCGTCGTATGATAATATCGTAAAATGTGATGATGATATAAAGATACAATGCACATGCTCAAGGAATGACAACTAAATGACTAAATATAGACACGGTCAACGTGTGTAACACTTTCTTTTTGATTTAATAGCTTGTTGACAAGATGAAAAATTAACTTGAGATTTGAAGATTAGGTACACAAATTCTATGCAATTTAATTATAGCTGCCTACAAGTTGTCTCTTCTTTTCGTTCTTGCTGCGTGTGTTTTTTTCCAGCATATCAATCACCTCTCCCTCCTGATGAGCACGCACAAATACTTTGTTCGTCTTTCTTAAAGTTGCATGAGATTAAATTGTATGTGCATAATACTCCCGCAATAAAAAAACCTACGCTTTATAGGATGCCTCTCTTTCCCTTCAATTTATCTCACAAACAGAAGCGACTTTTTGATATGACGATATGATATGCAATTCGACAATTATAGACAAATCGCGTCCCTCGCCGAACGTTACCGTCTTTAACCCTACCAGGGTAAACAAAGGATGTGCATTGTATCAGGACCAAAATCCTACTGACATCCTTCAATATATGGGATATCCCAATGCACGTGGATCCAATATCCTATTTACTGTGTATAGATGTAAAACATATACATGTAAAAGACTTCCACCACCGCCAGCACCACACATCACTCTTGAACATATTATGCAGATTATACGTTGTTGACGCTCCTGTTGAATGTAAAAAACAACAGGAGAAGAATTATAGTAGGCACTAGGCACCATAAAAACCAACAGACAGGTTGTGTTGTGGAAATTCAAGTGAGTTTGAGAGTGTGAACCATCTAATCTATCTCTCTTGTAACGTCTGCTGAAAAAAAAATCACTTGGCATACTCTTGTTTTTTTGCAACCAACGCTTTTGCTTGCGAAGAGAGACAAGACGGACAAGATCACATGAAAAAAATAAGCAATGTACTCGGCTTGTCTTGTTGTAATAGTAAATGTCGAGTTTTGGGAGAGCGAGAATAAAATCACGTCATTTTCTGAGCTCCTGATTGGCTCCGGTTTTTATTACACCCACACTATCTTCTGCACTGCTCCTTTTGCATACACACAGACATACGCAGCAAATACAAGAGAGCTTTTTATTGTACAAAACTTGCAAAATGAACTTAATAGCCAATTCCATGTAATACATGTGTATACCTACGTGCTTAAAAGATTGACTGGTTGTTTTTATACAAGTTTTTTGCGCACATTTTGATGTACATATTTCGTACTTCCAAATATCCATCTAAAGCTCACTATCTTTGTACACTTTGTTGCCTTAAGTGTTATTGTTGGATCACATCGGTGTTTAAGAGGAAAAGTAAATGTTGTACGAACATATTACATATCTGTATACGATCTGCTGTTGCACTATGATTATATCGTCACCAATATACAAAATCAGGAGAAAAACCGAGATAATAAGATACAAACTACATTGTACATATTATACATACATAATTTTATTAGGTATTTTATATCCAATTTTTCTCTCGTTATGCCAGATCTTTCAGGCGAGCTGTTAGCTGTTGCTGTTATGCTTTTTCCATAATAAATTGTTGTGGACCCAGCGTCGACGTGCCACAGACAGACGCTCCTGCATTTTACTTTTTGAATACCACAAAACAGCAGCATCTGCTCGGGTCTTGGGGTTTTGAATGCCTATTATGATTATCATGTACGAAAGTTACAAAGTACAAAAGCGAATAGTAATAGCTAACCATTTTTTATGACTTGTAGGTGTTGTTATTAGAATTATAGTGGGAACATGCATTGATTGTGACGTGATTATAATGCTTTTTGTTATACAAAGTACATAATACGTTTTTGTACGTAAATTAAAATATTATATTTGAATCCAGATTTTTTTTAGGGACCTATATTATGACTTGTATTGGTATTTACTTATTGGATACATAGTACATGTACTGGATCATATCAGTAAGTATACCGTACATGTAAAGCAAACATTTAATAACTTTTTAGTTATTAGGCCATGAATCTTATTACGTAAAACTGTCAAATCTATTTATTTACTTTTCTACCCACACACATCAGTGATACCCAATTATGAGAAAAATTGTTTCCAATAACAAGCTAGTACGCATTTTACAACATGCCAGGATAAAATATGGACAATAACGGCTTTCGACCGAATTCAATAAGCTCCAAGCGCCTTTTCTCTCTGTGTCAATCATGAGGTTTGTTCATTAATGACGCATAAACAACACTTCGTGGAACTCTTGGTAGAAGTAATCAAATATCTGTTAAATGTTGACGTTTGACACACGCAGAAAGTGAGAGAGAGATGCACAATAATAAAGACTTTATCTTACTTACGCATATATACTATTGACTATAGACACTCATACATGAAGATTAACATTAGATTAATAATGCCACAAACAACGATGATGTGCCACAGTTACCCTACCACTACCACACTTTTTCTAGAGAAATTATGAATGAACATACTGCATATTCAAAGTACAAATGGGATGCACGTATTCATTGTTTGATAAGATTTACAAATGAGTGAGCCATTTCTTTGAATGCATTGACGGGACTGTGGTTTTGTGACGGTAATCAATTACATTTGAATGAGAAAAAATAATTTAATTTTTATGACTGGATCAATATCAACTTTTATCTGCATTATGTAGAAGGCCGCAAACCGCACGGGCTTTGTATCAGCTTAACTGAGGCATGCATTCCTTACTGCCTTTTTGTGGGGGATCCTGGTTCTGTCTGTCTGATTTTTGACAAGTCATAGTAAAGCCAACGCTAACCAACTGATTAGCTTGTATGTGAGATATTGTTGTATTGTATATATCGTTTGCAGGAAGAAAGGAAATTTTGTTATATGACCTTTTTTAGCCTATACAATCGGAATATATAGCATTTTTATGTTGCAGATTTCTTTTTTCATGAGCAAATTGCAAAATGCTGTTATTGCTTTCAAAATGATTCGCTTTACAAGCCATATTTAGCATATTTTTTCCGGTATGTGTATATCCTGCTGTTTAAACGTGTTCTTCTAGTAGTAAATAATTATATAGGTGGTGGTGGTGGTGAAGAGTTGGGGAGGATGAAGATCGCACATACAACTATGTACATCGATTTAGGATGGATGCATGCGTTTATGATGATCGTCAAGATTCAAGAAAATGTACGTAGGCTGAAATTTGTGTTTGGCAAGTTTACCAAGAAAAGAGAGGTTAGTTGTCGTTTTAAACGTGGGATTACTTAGATTTTAGAACTGTCCGTGGAAGGAATTTTTCAAGGCGAAGTGTGTGTGCGTAACATGTGCATCTGCATGAAATACTGTATTTATCGATGTGGTGGTGCAATGTCGGTGTTACGTAGGTACTTGTCAAGTGACATGAAAGGATTTACGAAGATACGATGGAATGGAGCAAATGAGTTGCGTACTGTACTGCTGTTCTAACATTATATTACAATTCGTATAAAGATGCATTAAATCAGCAATTTCAAATTTCAAGCATTACGAAATTCTATAGTTTTATTGATTCTTTCGTAAAACACTTGTTGCTGATATCTATGCGGATTGCGGACTATGGACTGCAAGCAGAATGCGTATGAGTGCATAATGATAAAGCTCAAAGTGATCAGTAT
>JAQFZG010004894.1:0-11073 GCA_034695465.1 Entomobrya nicoleti
CTAACACAAATGTTTGCGTTTTATAAGTGGCTACTATTTTATTTTGTCATGAGTCTAACATTATGGCTAGAAACATTAAGCAACTCTAGACTCCAGTTTAAAAAAACATAAATCAACTAAAATACATTACAACAAGGGATGCATTATTGATAAGTTTTCCATTACGAAATTAGAACAATAAATTCGACATATACAAGATGATAGAAGAGTTAAAAGTAAAACAAGTTCGAAGGTTTATTACACCTGGTTATTTTTTTTCTTCAGTAGTGCTAAAGCTTACCATGACAAACTCTGTAATTATATTTGTATTTCTGACAGAAATAATTCTTAACATATACACAACAGTTGTAGAATGTAAAATGGATTTATATCAAACCGAAAACTTACTGATTCCATTTATGAATTCGTCCAACTGTCACATTCATCTTATAGCTGCAGAGGTGAACTTGTATTTCTCAAATAAATTTCAAAAATTGAACCCAGAGACAAATACTTTCACCATCAGAAACATGCAGCTTCTAGATCCTCTCGAAATTGCTATCCGTGCTAATTCCGAAATTTTGGGAAGAATTTGGTATACACGTTATAACATAAAACACATCTTACTAGAAAAATCATTCAACGATTACACTTATGACCCAGATCCTCATCCAGTGATCAATCATCTTGAAAGGGGACGTATCTCTTGTTTTTTGGCAGTTATTATTTCATCTAAAGAGTTTCAGGAGCGTTATGATACGGCTATAAACAAAACTGTAATATATTATCCTTACTTGACTGCCATTCAGGAATTAAAAGCTTTATTTTATTCGAAACGGTATAAGTTCCAATTCAATCCGATTGATTACAAAGTGCTACATGTGGTGTTACCAATACAAACAGAAAATATTTATAATGATAGTTTACTTAATGGCCCTCTTCGACGGGATTTACATGCATATGCAAAATTCTCAATTTCTATAATATTTGTTTTAGAAATCCAAAGCATCAACATCAAAACTATGACAAACGAGTACACTGTACAACCACTAGGTCTGAACACAGCTGTTTTACAATTTTGCTGGCATGGAATCAGGGATCAAATTGAAATATCAACTGATTTGCAAAATAAAGAAAACGTGTATTTACAAATTGAACTACATGAATTGGAAAGCATGTCGAAACAATGTCAAATTGGTAATATTTGGTTATTGGAGGACCAGGAAAATGTTCTGGTAAATCTGGACAAGTATAACCAGCTGAAAAATATATTTCTGTTGCCTCCGTTAAATAATCTTATATTTTCAAATGGTTTGATTTCATTTCTAATAAACTTATCAAACGTGACTATTCCATCGTTTTCTATTGAAAAAATTGGCGATGATATGACTGACTCATATTTATATATGTATCCTTGTATATACCCCGAAAAACGTTACAGTCACGACTACAAAGTAATGTCTTACGATGGGAAAAATTATAAATTAACTGTACGTTGGAAATCTGTTCCCATATATAAATTTGGATACAATTTTTTGACGTGTTTTCACTACAAATATCGTTCGTGGAAATATTATTTCCAACCTTTTGAAAAGGAAGTTTGGGCGGTCCTTATGGTTTGCTTGTCGTTTTTGACAATTTTTGTTCACATTACACTTATAATTCAAAAACAAAACAATAGTGATTTTAATGCCATATTTTACTTTTATTCAACTATCTTGGAGTATGCGTATGAAGTGCCAAATTATGTCTTTAATATAAGAACAATGGAAACTGTGATAGGAGTGTGGTTAGTAATGTCCGTCATTTTGACGAATGCATACAAGGGAATTGCAATCACAGGTATAACAGCACCAATGGGTAAATCAAGTATTACAGGGTTTTATGACTTACTGAAGGAAAAGAATATTGGATACAAGGGATTTACTAAAACATATGAAAAAACCGATTTTGTAATCTATTCATTTTTATCCACTGAGGGATTAGCGGAATGGGTGAACTTCAACTGGACTCAGAATGACGGTACCATTGATGTAGAGAAATCTTGGAGTCCCTTTTATTTTGAGGCTTCAAAACTTCTGCTTCAACATTTAAACCAGTATTATTCAGGGAAACCTGAAACACTCAATGAAGCTTGGTGGAAAGTATGGAGGTTGTTACATGAATTAAATCTTGATGGTGTTCGTGCAATGCCAAGACCTGAAATCGGGTATATGAAAAGTGTAAGTGTTGCCATTGAACGGGAGATAACTAATTGCTCAAGAAAAGTATTGTACGTTAATAGTGACCAAAATATTGAAACTGAGATTAGATACCTAAGACAACATTATCCATACAAAACATTTTTTCAGGGAAATGAATCATTGTTTACGGATTATGTCACTTGGCAGTTTGATTATCCGGGAGAATCTAGATTAGTTGAATATTTCACAAAGCTTCTTGAAAATGGGATTTATAGACAACTGGAATGGTTTTATCGAAGACAGGAGTACTCAGGAATACGGTTGAATTATACAAGGAGCAAAGATGATAAGGAGCATGTTATTGTGAAGCCAGTTGATTTGCATTCGAATTTGCAAAGTATATTTTATTTGTACCTTGGAGGTATAGCAGTATCTCTTATTGTTATTGCAGCTGAGAGGCTCGTCGTTACAACAAGAGTGGCTAGAAATAAAATTTCTGGGTGGCTGCAATTACAAATTAGGAAGTTGTCAACGTTCTCGATAAGCAATTGTGGATTCACGCCAGATGCAGTAGTGATTGAAGCTCATAGTTCTTTAAATTCGGTAGTTTTCATTAAAACTAGATACTTAAGATAAACCTCATTAAATTTTAATGTACTTTGATGTTGTATATATCACATATTTAAACAGTTCACCATTTCTACTAATATGAATAGAAACGATGTTAAATATAGTCAAGTTGTAACAGCAGCTATGTAGTTATTTTGTCCTGATGGCTGACACAAAACGACCTTTTTGATATTTTGCGAGGTTTCGTATTACGAATGTAATCTGAGTTGTTCTAAGTCACAGTTTCATAGTTTATTTTTTTAACAAGTAGTTGTAGATCTTTCGTATTAGCAGACATTAGGATTGATCTTGTTGTTGACCGTTGGTAAATTTTAATTTTTAAGGATTTTCAGGGAAGCAAGAAAAAGCCAATTTCATTTTGCTCAGATTTGAAGAACACTAAAATATTTGCTGGATAAGTAGAAAAAAATCCAGGTCGATTCTTTGTGGGCGATGTTCGCAAAAGCTAAAGTTGTAGCTTTAACTATTTTATAACTTGTTTCAGAAGTTATTCTTGATAGTATTAAATGTTCGTGTCACATTACTCCATGTATACGCTACGTAAATTAATGATAAAATTTAAACTTATTCTTGATGTGTTAGCCAAAAATTAAGAAATTTTAAGCTTTTGGTTTTGCTCTTTAGCAGAATGTCCGTACTTAGTTATATTAATGTCGTAGAAAAATACTTTTTAAACAATGGAAAGTTTTTATCGAATACGTAAGTACAGAATGTAAGAACTTAATTTAATAACTCGAAATTAACCATTTCCTTGATTCAATTTGAACAGGATTACCTTATATTTTAAGTAAGTCTTTAAATATTAGGTAAATTTCCTAAAAAATGATATTTCACTACCATTGTATCAAATCGAATTAAAAAAAATTATCCAAGTTATCTTCATTTAATTTGTATTAATATACGATTAAGCTGATTAGTTATTATATATTTATAAAATAAATTATATGTTTAACACGGTTTTTAAAAATCTACTCCATCAAGAAGATTAAACTTTTACCACGTAGTAGTTTTCAAATTTTAATAAGCTTTCTGAAGAGTCTTATGGAATTCGTGTTTACCCAGGCCCCAACGAGCATAGTAGGTGGAGTTTAGAAAGCCATGCATATAACATTCTGCTTCACTATAATTATCGTCCGTGTCGTTTACATTTTTGGATTTCTTTCTTAATTGGATAAAAAAATATTTTCTAATACTTCTACATGAGATGTAGTCTATAACTCCTGTTCCAAAATTTCCAACTATTACAGAAATCTTAATTTCAACTAAATCCGTAAATAAACCAACGAGTAGTAGCAAATCAAAGACCAAATTTTTTAACATGGAAAGCTCATAAGGAATTTTCACTTTTTCGACTGTTTCTATAATTGGCTTTTTAAACTGTTTTTCTGATACTTCTTCATGAGATGTAGTCTATAACTCATGTTCCAAATTTTCCAACTATTACAGAAATGCTAATTTCAGCTAATAATGCTAAATCCGCTAATAAACCAACAAGTAGTAGCAAATCTTAGATTATGTATATTTTTTAACATGGGAGGTAAATGGGAGAGCTCACTCATGCATCCTCTATTTTGTCATTTTTCAAAGTAAATTTTCTTACATATGTGAACCGTTAACCCCTGTAAAGTGCATATACTTAGAAAGAACAGATCATAATCTACATGAATATCATCATTTCATGGAGGTAGGTCAACGGTTTAGACCAAATTTTTGAAAAAGTCTAAAATTGTTAGGGTAATTTTCTTGACTTGTCATTTTTCAAAGTAAATTTTCTTCCATATTTGAACCGTTAGCCCCTGTAAAGTATATATATTTTAGAACGCACAGATAATAAGCTACATGAATATCATCATTTCATGGAGGTAGGTCAACGATTTAATTCGATACATGGCATAAGTTTGATAAATTTCGAAAGTATGAGCACATGCAATAGGTAGAATTGGAAGGGGCATGGTGAGAAACCCTATTGTATGACGTAAATTTGTGCAGGAGCCCGTTTTTTAAATTTAACGTGTAAATAAGGATTTTTTGTTTTTGTTCTAACTTCACATACATTCGGGGACCTGGAAAGCAAATTCCTATCGAGGCTTAAGATTAATTAGAATAAGCTAACACATAATAAGTACATATTACAACTATTGTAACATTCCATAGTTCAGAATACTGATGAATTATTAATAAGTTTATCATTAACATATTAAAATTTAAAATGCGTCATGAGTAGGTTGGTGGTTTGACCCGAATAAAGTAGAACAAGTTCAGTCTGCAACAAAACTTGTCAAAGATACTTTCAGAAGTGCTGGTTCTAGCCATGGCGGATTTCCTAATTCTACTTGTGTTTCCAATTCTCAGCATATCTATAAATTTTACAGAATGTAAAATAGACTTGTTTCAAACTGAAAACTTATTTATACCATTTATACACCAATCAAAGTGTCACGTTCATTTTATAGCTGCGGAGGTAAACATTCATTTTTCGGATCACTTTCAAAAATTAAATACAAATACATTCACCATCAGAAACATGCAACTTATTGATTCTTACAGCATTCCTAACCGTAATTATACCCACATTATAGGTGATATCATTTATGAGCGTTTTAATAAAACACATCATTTAATGTACAAGAAAACAATCTTTGAATATGGAGAATTTTTCGATCCTGATCCTCATCCAGTAATGAATTATTTGGATAGAAATTTTATCAGTTGTTTTATAGCAGTTATAATTTCATCAGAGGAACATCAGATGCGAAACGATACGTCATCGAACGATACTCTACCATATGTTCCATATTTAACGGCAATCCAAGAACTAAAGGCTTTATTTTATATCAAACAGTACGATTTCCATTTTGATCCCATTAACTACAAAGTGCTTCACGTGAGGACATTAATACAAACTGAAAATGTAAATAATAAAAGCTTACTCAATGGCCACCTCCGACGTGATATCTATTACATAATTAAATATATAATAGCTACAGTATTTATCGTGGAATTAGACAGTATTGCTGTCAAAAATATGCCTAGAGGGTACACAGTGCTACCAATAAGCCTCAACACTCCTGTCACACAATTTTGCTGGCACGGAATATACGATCGAATTGAAACTCTAAAGGATCTTGAAAATAGAGAGGCGGTATATTTAGAAACGCAAATAAAACAGTTGGAAAACCATATCAAGCAATGCAAAGACTCCAAATTATGGTTACTTGAGAACCAAGAAGATTTACCTGCACTTAACTTAGACAAGTACAAACAATTACAAAATATATTCATATTGCCTTCACAAAACGATCTTATGTTTCAAAATGCTATAATTTCTATATTGTTAAGCTTGTCAAACGCAACGGTGCCAACGTTCCCTATTACAACAACCCGTGAACCTATGACCGACGCGTATTTACACATGTATCCTCGCATATACCCCGAAAAACGTTATAGTCATGACTACTCAGAACTTATACTCATCCGTGAATTAACTATTAAATTAAGATGGAAGTCTGTGCCTATACGTAAGTTCGGATATAACTTTTTGACATGCTACCATAACAACTATCGATCCTGGAAATATTATTTACAACCTTTTGAAATGGAGGTATGGTTTGTTCTATTGGCGTACTTGTCATTTATGGCAATTTATGTTCACGTCACTCTACTCATTCGAAAACAAAACATGAGCGATTTTAACTCCATCTTTTATTTTTATTCAACTATATTGGAGTACGCCTACAGCGTGCCAGATTACGTTTTTAATGTACTAACTTTAGAAACTCTGTTAGGATCGTGGCTAGTAATGTCCGTAATTTTTACAAATGCATACAAAGGAATTGCAATTACAGGTATTACTGCACCAATGGAAAAATCAAGTATTAATAGCTTCTATGACATACTGAAGGGAGGAGATGTTGGCTACAAAGAAATTTTTAGCAGGACAGAGGAACAAACTCCAAGAACTGACTTTGTTGTATATTCTCGTTTGTCAACTGAGGGATTAGCGGAATGGTTGGATTTCAACAGGTCTGGTAGTATTAAAGATGAAAATCATGGTAGCATCACTCCTCGGCTGTCGTGGGTACCTTTTATGTTGGAAGCGTCTCAAGCAGCCAGTCGGCAATATAACAGTTTGTCTTCCATAAGTTTGGATTCGCTTGGAGCTAATTTTTGGAGAAAATGGAGGCTGCAAATGGATTTAATCCAGGAGAGTACATACTCAATACCGAAACCAGAAATAGGATATTCGAAAAGTTTAAGTGTTGCGATTGAACGGGAGATTACTAATTGCTCTAGAAAAATATTGTATGTCAGTGGCGAAGACGATATTGACAACGAGATCAGTTATCTTAGAAGGCATTATCACTACAAAACATTTTTCCAGGGAAATGAAGCATTGTTCCCTGATTACGTTACTTGGCAGTTTGATAACCCGGGAGGATCAAGATTAGTTGAATACTTCATGAAGCTTCTTGAAAATGGAATATATGGTCAACTGGAATGGTTCTATCGAAGACAGGAGTACTCAGGAATACGATTAAATTATACAAGAAGCAAAGTTGAAAAAGAACATGTTCCAGTGAAGCCATTGGATTTGAATTCGAACTTGCAAAGTATATTTTATTTGTATCTTGGTGGAATAGCAATATCTTTTATTTCAGATATAGCTGAAAGGGTCATGTTCAGAACAAGAACAGTTAGAAATAAAATTTTCAGCTGGTTACAACTACAAGTTCAGACAATCTCAGCAATATTTGTTAAAATTTGTGGATTTAGGTCGCATATACAAATAAACGATACAAATAGCTCAATGGATTCAATAGTATTCGTTACAACTCGGTACTTAAGATAAGCTGTGTAAATACCTATTGTAGTACTGTTATTCATAATTCATATCATATAAATAATGAGAGATACCTTGTAAGACTAATATGTCTTGGATTGATGCAAAATACAATCAAGATTTATCGACTACTAGTTTAAAACGTTTGACGAGAGAAAATTACGTTTGGTTTAATGTCTCCTGTCAAAAAAAGTGTAGATTTATATCCTGATCTTGAGTGAGATGGATGTGTAAGTGAAGAGTTTACCTTATGTTTATGCCAATTTTGTGTAGGACTATATATTTGCTTACCTAAGCTAAAATGTAGTAATGAAGTAGTCCAAAAATTAATAAATTTTGATTAATTTAAAGTAATTATATTGATTAAAATCCAATTTTTAAACAGCTTACAAAATAACGTTTCTTCATAGCGATGATAGAGGTCCCATTACCCAATCAGTCCAACCCCCATCCTTATCAAAAAGGAAAATTAAGTGACTGTTTACCGACTTTGTTCTTCAAAAAACCAAGAGCGTTTAAAATGTTGAATTTTATTTATTTATTTTATTAGCCTATTTGTTTGAAAAATATTTTAACCTAAGACAGATTAAACTCAATAATTGAAAATTCTCAATCATTATATATTTTTAGAGTAATTTTTATAATTTGCTTATGTAATTAAACATAGTTATAGTTCACCCTACATAAAATAAATCTTACAGAAAGAAGGCTGCACTAATTACGACATAACTTATTAACTTCCACTAAACTAGCTACACGAGGATATGAAAGTGCGGTTTGCTTATTTTCTACCTTGTTTTATGATTTAATGTCATAAAATAAAAAACGATACCGAACTTTAAACCTATATCAATCTTACAAGTCACAAAGCTGACATATTCTGTCATCATTTATGTACTAAGTAATTGAAGCAGAAGAATATTCCAGAAGCGCTTTCATAAGCTTACATATATAACCCTGGCTTCAACATTATAAATAATATGTCGCAAATGATTACTTCGAATTAAAATTGAGTTACACCGTTTTGAAGCTCCATATATCACGTGGGCTCATATAATTACTTACGTGAATTATGCCATAGGACTATATTAAATATTAAGGGAATATTTTGTCCAGTATTTGCTTCTGTTTCCAGTATTGATTTGATTACCTTATTACAACTTGACCGCCTCAAATAATATACATAGTTTTACTGCTGTAATTTATGTATCTATAAAAATCTATATTACAAAAACTTAAGCGTTCAAGTCTACTTCAGTTGTTATATTGACAGTCAACGGAGTTCAATACGATATAAAGATACCATATTCAAATATATTATTTGGTAATATTCTCATAATCATATAAATAATATCTACATATTTCTATAAATTTGACAACGAACCACTGCTTTGCGATTAAGAGCTAACAAAATTAATCTGTCAAATCTGTCTTCCACATATCATTGGTGCTTCTACATGCTACGAGTATTATTTTGTGCCCTATTTTAAGTCTTATATATTTTCTAACTATTTGTATAATGAAAGCAAGCCTTGGCATTATCATCATGATTATATTTTATATTTTTGTATTAGCAATGCTACATCGGTTGTTCACGTTATCGATATACATCAATATGCATTCACCAGACTAGATACGTGACTCCGGAAAACTTGGGCTTTGTTCTGTTTTGTAAAAACACCGCTCTAGGTTGGTGACATTTGCGCAGAAAATGAAACCATATAAATTAGACATTTCTTTGTTCTAAAAAAGAAGTCATTATTTCTTATATTTTGGACCAACAAATTTTTCCAGTTTCTGATAATCTTTCCTTTTCTTTTTCAGCAAATCAATAGCCAGCTTTTACTTTTGTCGGGTTAAAACGACGATTTGGTTTTCAGTATAAAAACATACAACATGTTAATCCAAAGCGGTTTTCTTCCGTTGATTTCTATTGCATTAAAAGTGCTCAACAAATTTTGTCCCACTTTATTTATTTCCAACACACAGAAAGTCAAAACCTTCATTAACTATCAAAGATTGATGCGAGTATCCAATAAGAAAACAATCCATTACTACAAACTGCTTACAACTTTGGCAATTATAATAACGATTTCACTTTGGTTGCAAATATTACTCAGTAAAGTCAAATCACTTCGTATTATTTTGGATGGTGTTCTATGGGCTATGATGTACACCGGCCATCTGGCAGCTGTTGTGGAGCACTTGAGACAACGTGACGAGCTTTCAAAACTTTACAATTCCTTTCTTGAATTCGAAACACGACACAAAGGTAATTTCAAACAAATTAACAAATAATTAGCTATAATTTATGACTTGTAAAATGAAGAATGTTGGTAAATTTTTTATCTTTTTAAAAGCTGAAATTTCACAATGGAATGGTAAACGAAGTGCTACCAAAACTGCTTTAAGGATCAAGTTTTACATAATTGCGTGCATTTTATCGCTCTACAGTTTTCCAGCACTGCTTTTCTTCTTTCTAATTACACTGCCATGCTTTCCTGGAAACTTTGGATACTTTTTTATTCCAGAATGCAGTACAAACATTGTATCGTCAATGTTAAGCTTACATATGGGAACAATAGTAAAGCTATTTATGGCCCTTTTCACAACCACAGTAATTGAATTCACTTCGACGGCGCTTATCTTTGAATTTGTAATATTTGCATTGCCTCAGATCTTCTGTTTATCAAATTATCTCAAAATATTTTGCCAACGCATTCAAACACGCTATTGCCGTATTGAAAACATGAACAAGTTATATCGAGAAATTCAGATATTGGCTATTGAGTATAATAACATTCATCAAAATACATTAACAACACAACTAACAATGTTTATCAGCAGTTGTTTCATTATCCCACTTTACATGCTTATTGCTTTCTGGAATGAAATCCCATTGATGTACTGTTTGTTTTGTATTGGCTGTGTATTTGATACTTCTTTCCTAATTTGGGATCTGGATGGAAATATGAAGGCAGATGTGTACAGGTCATCTAAACGTATACAGCAAATAGCAAAACGTTTAAAATGCGTACGAAAGGATAAGGTATTTCGGTATATGGTAAAGTCATGGAAAGTAGTAAAAATTAACATTGGAACGGTGAATTATTATGATAAGTCTACTGCAATGCAAATACTTAATTTTAACATAACCATTGTGATAAATTTACTACTTCTTTAGTTTTATTATACATATCCTGTCAATCGTAAGTCTGTGTACCTTAGCACAGTTTTGACGTTATTTCGCCTTCTTTACCTTTCGAATTTTAATATTCGAATATTAGGCTTCAATAAATTTAGCATTGTTAGTAAAATTTTCTATCAAATCTTCAAGGTAATTGGACAAAGGGTGTTAAAAATGAATGGTAAAGTTTTAAAGTTTTTCAAAATAACCTCCAAAGCTAAAAATTTCTTGACTTGAAAATGGATTTTTGTAAA
>JAQFZG010004895.1:0-11066 GCA_034695465.1 Entomobrya nicoleti
AATATAAAGCCCATTTTGATTTTCTAAAGAATACCAACCAACTATGGGATGTGTAGACCCATCGTTAAATGTTTTAGTACCATCTGTATCGTCACAGACATAAAATACAGTATTGTTTTGTTTTCGAGCCCAGTCATCCAATAAATAAATATATTTAACAAAGTTTTGCATTGCCCACGGAGACTTGTCAAAGTTACTAAGCTTTTGGTATCGAATCATGGCAAACCCGATTTTGGCATTGATGTCTCGTCTACTTGAAATCATGTGAATACACTTTTCTAATAACTGTACTCTTTGGCGGAACATTCGTGTTGCTCCTAGTTGAATTAAATACTTCGTTTCTTCAAAATGGAAAATATACATTGAGCTATATTTATCTCCCAATGTTCTGTATATTTCACCTTTTGATTCATCATCTAACCTATCATATTGAAAGCATATTTCCATATCAATTGCGTAGCCATATTGGATTCCTAATGTTTTATTATTAGATAAATAACTCAAGTCATAAGTCCCAAAGTTTGGTAGGGGGACTACTAAAACGAAATTTTTAGTGTTTGACTTCGGCAATAGTTCTAATAATTTTTCATCTATGGGCTCTTGGGTTAGTAAAACCACTTCCAAATTCATTCCGCATGGATTTGTAAACCTAAAGTTATCAGTTTTAAACATATTAATTGAACGTTTCACATCAAAAATCATCACCTTACAAAAGTTTTTTTCAAATATTGATGTTGGAACGTTACCGCTGTATATTAAACCTGTAGACATTTTATAAAGTATTTTATGTTCCTGGAGCCATTTAAAGTTTTTTGGGGTTTCTATCAGATCTATTGTATATGCAACAGAATTCTTTTCCACAAAACTAAAGCTACTTAAATTCGAGTATTGCTTACTATTGACCACAAACCACCAACCACTTGTTTCCCAGAACGGTGCACGATATAAATGAGCATATGTGTCGAAAGCCTGAGATAAAATGTATGAGTATCCTGGAAAGGATAACACCTTTTCCCAAGTTTTCATTGCAAATGACATGTTCATTGTGAAATCTTGCTCTGTATCAGAAAACCTGAACTTTTTTACAAATTCAAATGATTTGTTATTCGGCTGGATACTTGATTTACATTTAGTCAAGTCTGCTGATAAAAATTTCAACAAGATTACTTCATTTAGTTTGCAATCTGTAGAATTTATGCAATAGGTTAAAACGAAAACAGTGGGATCAAAATTTGTGAAGACGTGAACATTGTTAGAGCAGTAATCATCAAACATGGTAATTATACCCCAAGTATAATTTCGAGTATCAAATTTACTTAAACTGTTTGAACGGTTTTGTGTAGATTTACACGATTCAGACGAACTTTGACAGAGAAAATCTGAACTAGTCTCTATTACTATTGTGTTTACTGTTTCGTTACAAACATTATTAATTTGATCAGCAAACGACTCGATAGGATATCTTATTGTTTGAAAATCCGAACAGTTACACGAAATCTCAGTGACTCCCAGTACAAGTTGGAGTTTATATTTAGTTTTTGGAAGACAATTATACTCTGCTATAGCGAATGGAGACATATACTGACTGTTCGTCTCACCTGAAAATGTGCAATAAATGTTTTTAGATAATAACATTTACCAGAAATGTTGGCTTCCAGTTATTATAGTATTAACATGGTTACCATACCATCCAATATGCCGGTGTGCTCCAGCTGGATATAAATTTTAGTAAACTTTGTAGCCACGTGTGAAACGAGAGAAACCAAGTCCAACATTCCATATCTTGATAAATTTGTCCTGTCAAGTATTGAGACATAAGGGTCAAATTCCAATAAAACGTTTTTTGCATCCTGTAGTTTGTAAATGGTAAAAAATGTTTAATTGAATAGCTCAAATACGCTTCATATGAATAAAATCCTACCAAATTGAATATCGCGTGCCCAGCTACAACAGATCCAGAGAAGACAGTTAGCCGAAGGAAATACCACAAGTACAAATGGTACATAATAAGGTCTGTTTAAATGACGGCAGAGTAAGATATCAGAGATTTGTCTTATAAATTGGATAAATACTTATCGTTTGCACAGTTTACTAATTGTTGTATGAATCACAATGCACAAACATATGTAACCTGGTGGATTGATGTTTAAGAAAATGTGTCCAAAAGTACACAAACTCAGTTCAACAATTTTTGGAATAATGTTACAACTTTTGACGATTCTCAATTATTTTGTTGTAAAAGGAAAACCACAGAATATGTATTCGAGATAATCGTTGTCTCGGTTTAGCCGGAAAGTATTAAGTTTTTTTCTTATCGTTAATGGCTTGACTTGCTGTTATGAGGTATTTGTAACGAAAAAGGCTAACCCTTTGTCTAATATCCCAATGTTAGTGGTTAATATTGCAGTTTAATTATATATACTACAATGTATGACCATCGAAGCTTTAAGCTGGCAAACTATGTAATAGCACAAAATGATTCCAATAAAATAGTGGCTGGTTGAAAAAAATAATGAAAGTAAACTATTTTGTTTTACAGATAAAGCTCTCGTGAAGTCAGATTTTACTCTCTGAGTTAAAAATTTGAAATAAATTTTGCGGAGAAACACAAAAATATAGAGAAGTAACAATAATTTTATTTTTGATCTATAATCAAATTAAAAATATATATATTTGTGCAAAATAAAATTTCATTATGAAATTTTTGTTAAAAAGATTAAATTTATCATGCACAATGAAAATAACATATCATACAAAACTAGAAAAGGTAATGTAGCTCAGCTTTTAAATTTGGAAAACTTCATCCGATGTCTACCATAATCAAGTTGCTTTAGAGCCAAGTAAAAATTTACTTCTGTACGCTATTTACCTGGTGGCCAATTCTCGGTGTCACTATTTCTATCATATCTCTTTAAAATACAATTTCAGTAAAGTCTTATCGCAGAAATTTGATATGTTTTTTGTATGTAAACTCAAACCCCTATATGCCATTGGAATGAAAACCATTCATTAGTTAACATTTTTTGTGCAACGATTTTTTAGGAAATCCAAAAAATTAATTATTTTACACATAAAGGAAATAAATTGTAATAAAATCCAGGAAGTGGGTTGATTTCTGTTCTGCTAATATGATAAGTCATGTTTTACTCACTAAACCTAATCGTTTAAGTGGGTATCCATATTCTTATTCCCATTTAAAAATTGCGTTGTATATTATGTTTAATGGTTTAGTTGTATAGAAGCACATAAAGTTTCGCTTCACTTGTTCTGGTTCGTATTATTAATTTGAATTTAAATCTTTTTTGCATTAAATATCGTACGTTTATATTTTCTCGTAATATTTAGGAGTTGGGATTTCACACAGAACAACTTTGCCTTTCATTAGTTATCGTATTAATTAATTATTTAAATAATTAAATTCATATCTTTTTGTGGTCATTGACGTTTTCCTGCTTCACTTAATTAATATCCAATCGACAGTTTTTAATAGGAAACTTAGGGGTTTTAGTAGATATTTACGATCTGCTGTCTCGTTTCACCGAATTAAAAACAGTCACAGGCTCCAATACAAGATCAAATTAAAGCACTGCAGTTCATTTAAAACGACTGGCAATTCCATCACCTGTACAAAACGTATATAACTCGTCTACTAGTTATTCGTTTATTTGTTTTCTTAATTGGTTGGTTCTATAGTGAATTTAGTGTATTCCACAGGTTGTATCACAAATCTTTGGATCTAGGAGATCATTAGAATATTATTATTTACTTCATGTTTCTATTACATGTACCATAGTTCAGATAAGAGAGAAAATGTTGCTCAATAAATGTTTCATTTTAATGATCTTGATGTGTAGTTGCATAACTATACAGGTCGCTGTGAAAATCAAAGGGAACAATAGAAATAGAAATAATTGGGTCTGGGTAAGAAGTACTTGCATACTGTGTATTAGCTTAACTGTTTCTCTATTCGACACGCATACGAGAGTATTACAACAGTTTCCGTTTGTTTGTGAACATTACAGATTAGGCCCAGAAGATGTCCACCTGGACGAGTAAGAAATATCTGAAAAGGGAAATGTGAACGCCTCATAAAACCTCCTGAATTTCGTCAAATACTAGCAACGGTTTAATATCTTTTAAAGTGTTTAAAAAGATCTTATGTTTATGTCAATATGTTCTAAACCACCTATGATAAAAAACATTTTAAAACAATGTTTAATCAGAACAAAATTAACATTTATATGATTCGAATTTCTATCCCCATATCCCATGAACCATTAACTCTAATAAATACAAAAAAATATTATGTAAACCTAACAAATGTTCGTGGTAATTGTGGTGTTTTGCTTCAATTAATTAAAATAAAAACGAGTAATCATGTTTGCAATTTCGATTCCAAGAAAATGATTTTACATTAAAGCAGTTTTTCGCATTATACATAAAGAGATAACATGGTGTAACTTCTTTAAAGCTCTGTATTTTACCGAAAAACTAACAAAACATGTTCATTACTACTTATAAGAGGCCAAACACATGCACCACATGCTTTATTGTCTGAATTTGCTTGTTTAGCCGGAAATGTAGTTTATTACATAGAATTTGCAAAATTACATCTCAACGCAAAATTGATGTTCTTGAAACCATTTACCAATATTCCTGTATAAAAAAATGCCTTTATTTATTAAGAAAAGAAGGAAAATGCTACTGAATAAAAATTTACTACTAACTTTGTTGATTTGCAGTTTGGTGACTACACACTTTAGTATGAGAATTTGAGGAAAACTTCCGAAAATTTGGGTGTGGTTAATAAGTACTTTCACTTTTAACTCAAGCTTGTTCTCATATTTAGCTTTCTTATGGACATACAAATTATTTTATTTTATTTTAAAATGTTATAGATTAAGCCAAGAAGATGTCCAACTGGAAAAATAAGAAATACGAAAACTGGCAAATGTAAACACATCCAACAAGCCCGTAGCAATCCAATTTCTGACTTCCGATAAAAAAAATTCCTAACCATATTATGTCTGTGTTATTTAAATTTTAAGGGGAGAGTAATAAAGTGTTTATGGCGTAGGAAAGATTAAGCTTACATTCCGGAGGATACATCCGTGACCATGGGAAGGAAATAAAACAGGATATTTTTGTGACTTTTGCAATAAGAATACATTGTTATAAGTTAAATGGAATTTATGTTTTAATTTTTGGTAAAATTAGTAAGGTTTTAAAACAATTATATTTACAAATCATTCGGCTTTCACATCATTAAATCAGTTTTACTAAAATTATGTCCACAAATTATATAATTAGTAATTCTCTCTTTACTGATTTACCATGAAGATGTACACATCAACGTTAACAATAAATTCTTTTTTAATTTTTATATACCATAAAGACATCTTAACAAACAAAAATATATTAACCAATAAGAGATTAAACATAACTTAAGAAAATTACTTCTGAAGGATTGCTTAACTGCTGAGCCAGCTTTTAATAATAATTTACTTAGTAAACTTTGGCATCGACAATTTTGTATGTTCTATCCAGGCCTCTCTCCTGTACTCTGTTTTGATACCATTTACTTTTAAACTAATTTTCTTCAATTTCGGAAGCATTCTCCAAATATTAGATTCCAGAAGTTTATCTTCAAATCCCAAAAACTCAATAATTTGTTTCTTCTCAATTTCCAATACCTGCTCCTTTGTTTCGTCGTTCAAGCCGAAACTCTTAGTTTTGATATATATTTCCTCCAATGAAGATTTCGCCTCTAATAAAAAATCCAGACTTATTAAATTGGAAATTTCTGAATGAAATATTTTCAATTTGGGCAAATCAAACCTTTCATGGCAGGAATATTGCAAAAAGTTTCTATCACACGGTATATGAACTACATTTTGTAATTTCAACACTTCCAGCGTTTTCGAAAATTTGCAAATCTTTTTAAGTTCTTTCGACCAGTCTATAATATTGTATTTGGCATTTGACAAAATCAAGATTTTCAGTGGGGAGTTTAATTCGTGTACATGTTTTATATCTTGACTTGATTGAACACTAATTTGAAGCGATTCTAATTTTGATAGATGTCTTAAAGGAGTAAAATAATTTGGATCCGGCTTAAGACACCAGTTTCGTGTAACACTTAAGCAAGTGATGTTTGGGCTTTTGCTTAATATTCTATGACAAAATCCGGGGGACACGGCAACTAAACTTAAAGTTTGAAGACTTCCCAAATTTGGTAGCACAAGCTGCTTGTTTATTGGATCCTCTGTGTCATCTTTATACAAGCCAAAGTCAGAGTAGCCAATCCTTAAATGTTTTAAATTTGGCAAATTATGTAACAAGTCGACCATCTCCTTTTGGGTTCTAGTTTCATGTGGAGTTATATACGAAATATTAATTTGAAATGTCCAAATGTGATGACCAAACTTTTCCAGCAGGGTAGTGCATGGGGTCCAAACAGTTTCAACTGACTGCGCAGCAGTACTATAAATTCGTTTAAAAATATTTATGTATCGTCCAACAAATGGATTGTCAAAACGTGAACAATGAATAATTTGAAACATCACTAAAAACTTGTCGAAGGAAGTAGTTAGAGCTTCAAACTTGTATGAATTATCTAACCAGTTTTTCAAACTCTGGGATTTTTGACTAATGGCTTGTCCAAAATCATTGCACCAATTTGATATTACTGTGTCGGAAGCGTTCTTCCATTTTTTGCATACTGTGCGACTTTTAAGAAGCACAGGTTGAGCTTCCGTTTTCATTAGGATGTCACTGTTTCTAGCCAGCGTTGGAACTAAAACTTTGAATACAGGCTTGTATAGAAAAGTGCATCTCTCCTTGGAAAGTCGTTTCCTAAAGAATTGCGTCGAATTTATTAGATTCAGAAAGTCCGAGTCCTCCAGTTTCCTTGCTATGCGTTTCCACACCTAAAATACAAAATGGCATTACAGAAAAATAATACACCAATACACATCGCTGTCTTATAATTAAATAAATGATTTCTTACCTTTTGTGGTAGATTTTTTTCCAAGCGAGTAGCTTCTAGAATTAATTGAGCTTCATGAATGCCATCATTCGTTGAGTTAGAACTGTGGCAGGTTTTCTGAAGCTCAGTTTTGGTCTCATGAATTTGATAATCGCCATATATTATATTTTGGCAATCTTCTCCACAAATATTGTACTCTTCAGTCACGAAAACTGTTGATTCCATTTTCACCTCACCTTTAACTTTACTTGGTAAACTTTCCGGTTCAACAAATTCATTTTTTACTTCCGGTTCCACTTTAAATTCTTGCTTAACTTTGGTATCGAAATTATTATTAAATGGTTTTCTGACATTAATCACAATGTCACGTGGTCCAATCACGAAACCATGTTGATTTAAGTGCTCAGTCATTTGTTTTTGTAAACGTTTGTGCTCCAAAGCCTCTTCGGCTTTTCGTTTTCTTAGTCGTGTTTCCATTTTGCTGTTATTAGCTAAATGTAGTGGCGTTCCAAGAAACTATGAATGCAATTTTTTAAATGTTCTAGGTTGAAAGTTATGAGATTTTGTTCCACGTATTATTTCAAAATATTAATTTACTAACAACAGTTTCTGGCTAAAAAATAACACTACTACAATTGTGAACCATACAAACACTAATGAAATATTTATATGTCTTTCCTCAGGTAAAGTTGTATCTTTTGTTTACCAGGTGAAACAAGATTAATTTAAAGACCTGTTTAAATATACGTGAGAAGTATAAAGCTTATTGTAAGACTTCTTATGTGCTTGATGGTATATTGGTGCTTATGCACAAAAAGGTATGCAGGTATATCTGTTGATAAATGTTTTGTATGCGAACACAAAAGCAGGCTTTTTATGTTCATACGCATATACCTGCAATCCTAACTAAACAGAATCAATGCATAATATTTGTGAACAAGGTACTTTTAACTTTTGCATATATACGTACTTATAGGCTGTCTTGAATATGTATGTATTCTGCTAATAAGTATGTGGTTGTAGCAGCAACATTCGAGTTTGTATATGCTACATGTGTAAATTAATATATATATTTTGAAAAAAATAAGCATTAAAAAATAAATGATAATATTTGAGTTGAAATTAGATTTAAAAAAGCTTTTTTGATTTAATTACACTACATTGCTATTAAACCTAAATGGTTTTCGGGATTTATGTACTATTTTTTTCATAATGCAACCAAATATTTTTAAACAACAATATGCAAGTCACACTCTACAAAACTCTCAATATTGTTAATACCAGCGAGCTGTAAATAGCATTTAAGTACTTCGTCATTTCAAATGTTCAGCTAAAAAATCCAAAAACATTTGTAGGGGAAAATTGCTACATCCATAATATCTTGGTTAATCATAAACACTTACAAACAAGAGATGCGATGATGAGAGAAGTTAAGTAACGTGTCGGTCAGTTCATATGGAATGTTTTTGAAATATTGTATTTTATATTAGTTTATTTGCTCAATTAGATAATCATCCCCAAAATTCTTCGAATTGAATATTCGACAAATAAAATTTAAACCAAGACGAACAACTATTTGGGTGTTAAAATAACAGTTGTTTTTCGACCGTTCGAAATTTCTAAAAATATTGTAACCAAAAACTGTTGTCATAGTTTTAGTTTTTGATATGCTTAAGCAAAAAGATGCCATGACCAAACAAAGCGCTATCATATATAATCATTATTTACGTATGTAGTTTCACATTCTAACTAATTAATTATTGGCCCTAAGCTAACTATTGAGTACAACGATATGAGAGTCAATAAACTAGTCAGTGTTGTTGTGAATGCTAACACTAATAACCTGGTTGGTTCTGGCAACATTCATAACATAACTTCTGATAAAGCTCAGCTACAAAAAAAATCATACAAACTATTAATAGTAATCAGAATTTAGAGAGGTTATAATCGTGCTCGATAAAAATATTTAAAGTGTATTCCAATCTTGTTTATACCTTTCTTTCGTAAAACATCTAATCATTTTAATCGTATTGCATCGCACACAATATTCTTGTTCGTAAGTGATTGCTAACTTAGGTCTAAAACTTCAACTAATCTCCAATTTCTCTATCGAACAATGGCAAACCTTCTATTGCTTATTCTTTACCTTCTTGGCCTTACTTTTGCAGAAATTTCTACCAATCAAACCTTAAATTATGTGTTAACTGTAACGAAAGTCGACTTGGACTCTCACAAACCAAAGGTAAATTCTGTTAGCAATCTAAACGCTATCACAGAAGGATTTGCAAAAGATAACTGTCTTGTTGTAATAAACAACTATGTTGCAGTGAATTTCAAACCACCAACTGCACCAATAATGTTGAAACAAATGGAGTTCGCGAAAATACACATGAACTCAAGCGTTCTAGAAGACAAAAAATATTCGATCCAGTATGCTTGGATTCCATCCGGGATTCCAGACTACATTGGAAACTTTACAACACCGTTCAAATCATGGGAGGACCACTATTACCATCCATGTCCAATATCAGAGTTGTTCAATACACTTGATCTAAGCTCGTATTTCTTTGACTACTGTGTTAAGCTGGACCCATTAAAATTTCCATTGGCATCTAAACCCTGGCAATGTGAAGTTCAGGTTGAGATATTCATGCCAGATGAAATCTTTTTAGAACACACTAACACTCAATTGTTCAAATATCCTGTGCGCATCAAGCCATTTCGGATGCGTTCATTAAGGCCACCCATTAATATCCTAATTGATTTCAAGTCCAGTGTGCAAGATTACGAAGCTTTACATCTGATTGCATGGATCACAAGAAATCGATTAGTCGGACATTTTACGTTTTATTCAGCTGTTAACTTTATCCACATTATTGGACATGTCAAATGTACAGCTAGGACCATCTTTGCAAATGAAAATTGCAGCATCTCAAGTATTTATACTGTATTACCATGTAAGCCGTGCAAAACACTATTTGCTACAAATGAGCTGGACCCTAAAAACTTATATTTAGACTCCTTAATAGATATCACAAAATATCAAAAAGATGAGCTGTTTTTTGGTGCTTTAGACAAAGACTTTTATGCTCAACAGTCATCATCGTTGGGGCTTTCAGCGCAAATAACATTTTTTGCGAAATATGAAAAGGACACAATAAAATCTCCTCTAAAAAACTTCAACTACATAAAAAGGAAATATCACAGAAAACTACCAATGCTCGCTTTTGCGTATGCATCTCTGTATAGTATACTGTTGGGAAATGTGACAAGTCGAATAGGTGACGAAAGAGTAAGTGTCGGACCAGAGATGCACGACTATATCTTTAGATTTGATAGAATTAGTATATTTAACGACTACCCCTTTCCTTCGATGGATGGAAGTTTTGAAATTGAAAACAAATTTGGCACACTCCGTTTTGTAAGTTGTGGCTATAAAGGAATAGAACCTTTTCCCTTTTCTGAGTTTATATCAGTTTTTGAAGTGAACGTATGGATAGGGATAGGTGTTACTATGTTAACAGCTTTCTTTGCCATAGTTGGGTTATCAGTAAATCAAGGCGTCATGGGTAACCTTTTATTATTTTTAAAAGTTTTAGTGGAACAAGGAGACCCGTTTCCACCAAGACTAATGGGGATTCAACGCCTAAGAATGATTATTTGTGGGGTACTTTTAGCATCCGTGGTAATTAGTAATGCTTATAAAAGCACAAATGTTTACAATATTGTCAAAGCAAGAAATCTAATTCCGTACCGAAACTTTGATGAGTTACTCAACAATAGCTTTGCAGTTTATGTAAGACTTGTCTTCTTTTACCTTCATCTAATGAATCCAAAAGCATTTATTGGTATGAATTATACAACAAAGATAAGAAAAAGTTACAGGGTCGAACTTAGGAATACAGCCGGATCAAGGATTATGGCATATTTGGAAACTGAAATAACACACAAGATTTTTAAAGAAACGGATACTTGGACAAAATTTAGAAATGTGAGTGAAAAACAGCATTTAGACCACGTTGTCCGAAATACGTATTCTCATCCCAATTATAGTGAGCTACTCTTAGAACCACTAAAA
>JAQFZG010004896.1:0-11064 GCA_034695465.1 Entomobrya nicoleti
TTGAAAATGATTAAACTAGAAAATTATCATCTCTCTTCTCTCAATGAACAATCTATTAGACAATAACGTCTTTTTAATTAAGTATTTAAGAAGTAGTATGCTACCGTTGCAGAATTAAATGACCATTCTGATGTCATAAATCGCTACAATTTTAATTCAATATATCTCATAAAAGGAATTAAGACTTAATTATGGACAAGATACTTTTTCATAGATTTAAGTAGTACATGCTTAACTTTAAATTACGACTATTTAACGGAGTATAAATTAACATAATGTTATGTGGCTCCAAATCTGAAAATGTTTAGATTTTTAGCAAAACACAATTTAAGCGAGTATTAGAAAATCAATACAAAAGTACAAGTAAACATATGAATAGTCTTGTCTATCATTTCCGAAAAAAAATCAATTCAAAGTAGTAAAACTTAGTCTTTAACTTCATCTATAAGGTTAAGTAGAAGTAAAGATTTAAGTGGAAGAGTGTTAACAAATAAAACTCTATGCCATTTGTGCGTACACTTGTGTATTCATTGTCCCATGTATTGTTTTTCATTGTCGACCAACGTCACATGCATTCTTATTCTTTGTCGTCTAACGTCACAAGTATTCATATTCTTTGTCGACTAACGTCACGTGTATTGTTTTCTTTTTGATAATTTTTAACCATTTATAGTCTTTATATTATCCAGTTCAAAGCGGTTTGTCGAGATACGTCTCTGTCCGCTTAAATCACGCAATCGTTTTTTCAATAGTCTGGTAATCCTAGCTAACCTGAGTCCCAAATGTATAGTTTGTAGTATATTTATCTCTTGACATGACTGAATCCTGTAATCAACGTAAAAAGGAATGAGTGGGTTCACCTCAAAGTTGTAGGAGGATCACGTAGCGTAACAATATAAATTGGGTATCGACAAGATAGGCAGAGCTTTTACTCTATCATTACACTTAGGTAGACATAAAGAGAAAGCAGTGCATTTGACTATATGAGTTGGCTTTGAATACAAAGGTATGCTATTTTTTAATCTTGTTTTCTTATTTTTCAGGTGGAAGAAATCTTTGCAAATGTCAAAGAGTCTCTTATTTCCTTTCTAAATCGGTCTAGTGAGTTGTCTTCATTATCCGAAGAGAAACAGCCTCATAACCCAAATCAGCACGTCAAGGTAGAAGCTGAGACTGAGAGTATTGCTGCCACAGCCAATGACAGAGTAAACAACAGCAGCAGTAACGGTGGTGGTAGTGGGAGTAGAAGACCCATAAAAGTAAGTACCAGTGATGGCACTGCTGCAGAAAGCAGTAGGACTAGTGGTGGTGTTGGAAATGGGAATGGCAGCGATGGAAATGGTACTAACAATACCAGAAGTAACTACAAGACTAGCATCACTGGCAACATCAACAATTTCACCAGTTGGAGAACTCATACTTCTATTGAAGAATTAAACAACAGCACCAATGCTGGAAACACTATAAAAGACGAAGCAATAAGGAAAATTGTCACGTTAAAGGGCAATTTTCTGGGACCTTCCTTTTACCTTCAAGAAGACTTTCTGGATGATGCCATCAAAACCGTAAGTGAGGAAAAGAATCCACAAGAATGGAGATGAGATATGTTACATTTTTTTTGCATTTTAAATAACAGTAAACAGCGAAGTTTTGCTATGGTTGTGCTTTAGATGACCTAGTGAAAACACTACTACTACAAGTGCAGTCAGAGAAGAAAATTGTTATGTTTTACACCAACCTGGCGATAAATTTATTCGGATGGTTGCATATGGTTGGCTTTAGTGGGGTCCTAAACTTTAGCACATTTGTGTTGATGAGACTTTGGTTATATTGCGTTTTGAAAGAATATACAAATAACTGATAGATTTTGCCTAGAGGAAACGGATATATCAATAATGCACTTTCAAGATTGCTACCATTTGTGTATTGTCATCAATACCAAGAAACGCATTAATTTTCTAGACATGGTCACACTACATCAATGGTTATTGAATTGCTTTTAAGTATTTGCACTTTGCGCGGTAATAATAGCCTATAGAAATAATGAAAATGCACGCTCATAACATAACTTTTGGCAACAAGCAACTCTTTCTAACAATTTTGGAAAAAGAAATCGCATGCTTATTTGATACTTTCACTAACTTCCAGTTTGAGAAAAGATTTTTATATTGCTTATTGCTTTTTTCGAAGCGTTTCTACCTACTTATTGTAGTTTTATGTGGTTCAAGAAAAGAAGTAATCAAACCAGTTCAGTTTTACTGACATGAGTAAAATGAGATTCTGTGGGATGCTTTATTTTTATTTGAAAAGGAAGATTCAAAAGTAGACATGTGTAAAAATATGCTATTTCATACATCATTCAACCTCAGTGAATAAATCAGTTATTGTATCACGTCGTCTCAAAACTTTCATTTTTCTTCCGTCAGATACTTTTTCAATGGAACATGACACATTGGATTCCCCAATCATCCTTTTTTAACGGGGTGCTCGGAAAAGATCAGCATTTCCCTCCTCAGAATTGAGCAAAAATCTAAATCTGGTCTTTGAGAGAAGTTAAACCAAAAAAGATTTGTTTTTACTGTAAATATTATTATAGTACACTTGGAAATCCTGAAAATGCTGAATTTCTGATATTTGTCTGCAAACGTGTCTAAATTTTTCATACTCGCGTTATACATAAAGGCATTTTTCAATCTAGGAACAGGGTTAGCAACAAAGTAAACAATAACAGTAGATGAGAATGGCGAATATTTTTGAAAAAAAAGTATGCATGCTTGAAATCATAATCATTTTGGATGGATGCTGGGGAACTCCAAAAAAAACTCTTTGAATTGAGAAGAAGAAAAATGTGAATGCTTTGCGCTTTGATTTTTCGAAGGATTTTCTATTTGAATGTAATGTACCTCATTCATATAAACATATATCAATACATATAGTAACATTTTCAAGAAAATACAACGAAAAGTATATATATATCAAACTCAGTTGTAGGCAGTCAGTCATGAAAGTATGTATAGATATGCATGTCAACATAAAAACAGAAAATTTTGTTTTGTAACTGCCAAACGATCTGGAACGATAATATCCTACGTTTATCTGTTCACTCGGACAAATGATTATTTTGCTATCACACAAGTCCACTCAAGCCATTCATTGTTTGTTACATAAACTATCTTAGATATAAATCCAGTATACATATAAACAATAAGTAGACATTTATATTACTTCAAGTAAAGGTAAAAAGGCTATTAAATATTGATAGCAGCTATACACTTACATTTCAATCAATATATGAAATATAAATATGACAGAAAATATATTAGATAGCAAATATTTTATGATTCACGATGCATACAATCATTTCATCAGATTTATTTCGCTACAGTGGATCTTTTTTAACAGTCGCAATACAATCCGACTTGGATAAAGCAAAATGTAAAGTTAAATGTGTATTATAAGGCCAGGACAAATATCCATCAAACCACGTACTTTTGTTTATTCCATTGACGGTTAAATTTCATTTCTCTCTTTATTTTACAGATTAGGATGGATCCCAACAACTTTCTCTTCAATGTAAAAGTCGTATACAGAACGTTCCGGGAACAGTTGTACAATTTATATTGGAAGCCTGTGGACGAGGAAAGAGCAACGTAAGAAAAAAACAAAAGAAAATATAATTTAAACCTTCAAATATCATACGTAATAAGTGCTTTCATTTTTATCTTGTTAGCTGTCCGTAAAACAAAAAGTATACAACACGCCTTAATTTTCTAATATTAATAGTTTGCGTGCAGAAGTTGAACATGTAATCATCTATATATACATATAGGTAGTGCTGTACATATAAGCATAGCCATGTCGCTAAATGTCGTGAGCACACTTCAATACTTCGAATATTGCTTACTTTTATTTCAGGCAAAAAATTATGCTGTCGTTCATTTTATTTCCTGACAGTAGTAGCAGCACACACAATGGCAAATTACTTCGGTGTGATTTCAACATGTTTCCGTTTTAGAAGAACGTATATTGTAAGGATTTTCTCACAAGAAATACGCTAACATGAAGACATGTACTAAGTTCTGCTTTTCAAAAAACAAAATAGACAGTAGGCAAAGAGGCCCTTTTCCTCGCCATATAGTCATTTCCTTTCGGATTAACTTGATGCCTGGATTGATGAGCAGCCATATATTCTTTTGACAAATCTTGTGATATTTTGGATTTACATTTCACATATTCTTACTTTTTGTACGTATTTCATTTCATTAAGTGCGTTTTGTACATATATTCCTGAGATTCGCGTATACATGTTATTAGTAAACTTTTTACTCAATAAATGTCATACAAGATTTTGCCTTTTTGTATAATGTAGTGAGTAGGTGTACCATTACCATACGTAAGACATAAAGGGAAATTAAAGCTACATTATAAAGGCACTCTATTTTTATTGCAACATAATTCCACTCTTGATCACACTGCTGTGTATACAACAGCACAATAACCGTCATTTGTACCATTCACAAATGCATGATACAAACACACATGTTGGCATTTGGCAGGTACATGAAAGGACTACAGAGACATGGGAATTGATCACAAATGCTGCTTTTGAAATGACCGTCTGGTGACCGACAGTTTTCTCTATTGTAGTATTTGTAGTCAAGTAAGGTGAAGTGGCCGACACCGACGAAGCCGAATCTGATCTAGTATCAGGATTAGATTGCATGGTATACATTCAACTCTGGTGACTACGAATGTACTGGACAGTTACACCTCCCTTGGACCTCATTATCGTTACTTAAAATCTTTAGTTATTTCCACCAACTACACCTAACCATTTTGCTAAGAGGAGTTGGACGCAAAGCATTACTTTGTTATAGTAGTCACATATATACACGTTCAATAATTATATACCTTATATAGATGAAACGAAACAGCAATAAAATTTCGTGTATATGCCTCACATATCTACAACTGATGGTTTGCCGTATAGCCAATTAAATATTTGCGTAGAATGAAAGTATGCACGTAATACGAAACATAGGACACTGGAGAATAGAATGGTTTCTTTGAAATAAAATCGCTGTCTGTCTAAATATAAGAGCGAAATCGCCGCTGGTCCTGGCATGGTGCTTGTTAGTCAAGAGCTCTTGACAGAAGAGCAGACCACCCTCTTTACTTTTTGCAGAAATCAAATGAGGCACATCTCAAATAAGCCAACTTGAGCCATATTTTTACTGTTGAGTAGAAAGTATACTGTATACTATACTATAGTAATACGTTTGTATTGCAAATTGTGGTTGTAAGCAAAACAGGAATTCCTGGCATGACATTTTTTGTTCCTTATTGCGGAAACTGGTTGGGAAAATTATGGAAAATGCGTAGATGTATAAAAAAAAGTGCTGGTACTTGTAATATTTCCATATGATAAGGTATATAGCTTATGTATGTATGCACATAAGTATGAAAACGACAAGATCTGTTACTTAGAAGAAAGAAGTTCTCAGTCACAAAGAAAATATTCTTTTCCGTTTTGTCTCTTGTTTTTTTCTCACTTTCCTTTTCTCAACAAATGATATATCTTATCCTGCTTTCTTCTCCAAGAAAAGGAATAGAAATGTTAAGATGATGATCTAGGTTGACGTGGTATGTTATTACACAGTGTGGTGTTTCGTTCTTGTATTTTTTATTCTATTGTGTAATGCCTTCATTATTTCATAAGCACAACTACTTTAGATAAAGTGTATGCGTGTTTGGAACATATAAATTGTATATCTATATTTTCAACATGCATTTTTAATACTTATCCTTCTACTTTCTATTATTTTTCTGGTCTTTTTTTCTTCTTCCAGATGGGCTTTCGTGACGTTTCCCACCACAGTGAATGCATTTTATATCCAGCAGTTCAACAGTATTGTAATACCACTTGCCTTTCTCAACCCACCGCATTACGTGGAACGAGCCCCGGTGTACATTAACTACGCCACAATTGCTCTCACCCTCGCACATGAGGCACTACACGCTCTTGACAGTTCGGGTGCGTTTTTATAATATTAGTGTACTTACAACTTTGTATCTTTCTCCTTGATTTTTTCTTCTCTTGTCGGTTCAAATATTTCAAGTGTTAGTTTTGATCTCCTTCGTATCAAGACCAAAACTACATTTTTCATTTCTTATTCAACCTTTCAAGAGAAAATGCAGAGTTGCAGACATTCACACGCGTAACATAAACGCATTAGTATTTTCCAGAAAAAAAGAGACTATGAACAGAAAAAAAATTCGAAGTTGCTTTTGCTGCATTAACATATCTCTCTGACAGTTGTTGCAGGGATGGTTTTTGTGGTGAGATCTTACTTTGGTGCTAGCTTGGCTGGGTGAGAAAACTTCCAAAAAAGCGACATAAAGTCTGCTGGTCGCGATATATTTTATGTATTTTTATAATTTGTACAGTATATAGAAAGAGAAAGTGTAAAAGAAATGTTATGTGAGTTTCCCATTTGGAAGATAACAGAATCTTGTTTTGCTCATCCCAGTGGACATGTTTTTCATTCTTTGTTAGAAGTTTTATAAAGGAAAAGGACGGGAAGTGTGAAGATGAAAGAAGCTGCCTTTTTGCACTTCGCACATTTATTTGCCATATCAAATAAAATATGTATTTTTATCATCTTTTTTTTCATTCATTCATATGAAAGTATAGAAGGAGTATATTTCACTACAGAAAAAAGAATAAGAGCACATGACGATGTCGTGTATGTTACGTCTTTGTCCGTGTGTATGTGGTGTCATGTGTGTGGTTGAATATGAAAAGAATTTGAAAAGCGCAAACATTTGTGGTCTTCTTCGGTTCGTTAAAATTACAAAATAGACATCGTCTCGTGTTTTATCTTGCAATACAACTTTGTATTTTGGGATGTACATTTTTTTTAGGAAGTGGGTTTGATGCAGATGGTCGTCTTCAAGACTGGTGGGAGTCAGAGCCAAAACCCTTCCTTAAAGAGAAGACAAGTTGTGTTGCAAAGCAGTATTCTAACAATTTCCGAAAGGTTCTGCCATTCTACCAAACTCACAACGTCCCGATTCAGGTAAAGTGTTATAACGTGACCAGAATCTTTTTTGCATGCTATGCTTTTTTGCCTCTTTACCACTTTGCGAGAAAAAAGTCCTTCTGATGCTCTATCTTTTCCCCTGAATAACGGAAAACAAAATTGAGAGATTTTTTCTTTGACTTTTCTTTACTCTCCTTTACACATCGGCTGCAATTTTTTTGTCGAAGAATGAGTTTTTGGAGTGGTCTGATCTGGTCTGGTCGTGATCTCTATTTACTGACTGAGCTTTGTAGCCTCAAGACACTCTTATCGATAAAATTATATTTTTGTTCACACACTAAATTTTCTATTATATTACCAGCTCTATATCTCATTCTTCTTTAAAGGAAGAGTTACTTTTTTGTACCTAGCCCCCTGAAATGTGCCTGTCTTAAGTCCAAAAGACCGTTCGACACATCCCACCTTATTTTCACCGTTTCACTTGCAGAGCTCAGCACTACACCATATACCATTGCTCGACTTCATTCACATTCCCGGAGAAGAATTGTAATCTTTTCCTGGACGTGGACACGTCCCACGTACATCTTGGACAAGTTATAGTATTATATGTTTTTACTTGCCCATTATTTTCGCCCTCTCTCAATCTTCCTCCAAGAAACAGCAACAAGCCAGCGGCAACCAAAAAAGAAAGAAAGCTAAAGCTTGCATGATCTTGAACAAAGGCAATAATAATGGCATTATGGACTTACCATTGACCACCATACCACCAACCAACGAACCAACCAGCATGATCACAAGCTGGGAGCCAGTAGAGTAGAT
Source organism: Entomobrya nicoleti (assembly GCA_034695465.1). Taxonomy (NCBI): domain Eukaryota; kingdom Metazoa; phylum Arthropoda; class Collembola; order Entomobryomorpha; family Entomobryidae; genus Entomobrya; species Entomobrya nicoleti. Next base: position 7,863 of record JAQFZG010004896.1, read on the forward strand.
AGATTTAAGATAATCAAAAACCTGACAGAACAAAAAATATATCGCTCTCAATGTCTGAAGAGCTGAAAAAGGATTGGATGGACATGGACATACAGGATGTTTGTGTGATGTGTGGAGTGGACTGTTGGATGGAACAAGCCTAATATGCTTTTGAGCCTACTCAGCTCAACAACAACACAGGAAACATGATCCGACTTTTCTGACACCCCAAAAACCGTTAGAGTATTTTACCCCCTTCTGGCACAGTATCATTATGCAGAGCGTGAAACAAAAATCTGAAAAAGAAAGTAAGTCTGCGTGGCAAAGGCATGGCATGGACGACAATGATGTCGGTAAGAATGCGTTCCCGAATTTCCAAAACTGTTGGAGAGTTTTGCAGACCACTCCGTAAAAACAAAAGTAGATAATCATGCTATGCTGGTATAGTGATGTAACTTTGTGGAGTAAAATATATAGAGAAAAGTATAGAACAGATTGATGCACTGGAGGCTTTTTCGATGATTCAAGTATACTCTCTTATTTTGCTTATTCGTCATGAACAGGAGACACCATTTTGTAAGTTATGTATGGCTGAATGGTTTTCATTGAAATTCTAAACAGGTGGACGGGAACCTGACACAAAATGAGAATTTGGCCGACATTGCCGGGCTTCAGGTGGCGTTCTCCGCGTACAGAAAATATAGATTAGCGGCTTCCAAAGAAGATTTGAAGGCAGAGAGGCGAATACCTGGATTAGTTCTCACTTTGGAACAAGCTTATTTTTTGACTGTTGCACAGGTGCGCTTTTTATGTTTTCATTTACTTCAAACCATAACACTCATATGTATACAGTCTAGGTCTAGATTCTACCTTTTTACAAAAAAAATCCCCTTTTATAATTTTTTCCCTCTTCCCAAGTCACATCCAACTTTAAATCATCATTATCATACCTTTTAGCTCAGTGACTTATCCCACCAAGAATATTCCAGAGATACATAATATATTTTCAACATGACACTTTGTTTTTCAAATGAAAAAACTTTTCATTAATCTTACTCGACCTGACCCGACAATCCTCAGAGGTAGCTAGAATATAACCACTTTTTCTTTTTCATTTCAAAATATTCTGAACACGAATGTACTTCTTTCTCTACATCAGTTCTACTCCAGTTCCAGTTACAGGGAATGTTTTCATGTTTGTATGGTTTATATTTTGAACCTGTCACCAAAATATCCCCTCTTGACTTCTTCCTGTCCAGGGTACATTCTTTTCACCGCAACAACAACGTGCACATAGCTATATATGTATGTGTACCACTGTCAAAAATAAATTAAACCCCCACCGCCTGTCTTTCTCTGCTTGACTCTTCTGACCTACTAAAATCATTTTAGTTTTCATTACAACAACACCACCAACTATTACTTGTCTTGTCAGCAGTGCACCCTAAAATTACATTTCCTCTGTAGTTATTATTTCAGTGGTCTGCAGTGCATTTATTAGTTAACCCAATTAAATTGACACGTGACATGAAGAAATAATCGAGTGAATTAACTATATTAAATACGAAATGCATGCACATGCACGTACAAAATCAAACATAAATACCTGCTGTTACTGTTGTCAGTGAACAAACTTCATGTCAACCTGACATGACATCGAGAAGGGTAAAATCATTGCACGAAATGCGTATATGTATACATGTAATTTTATTATTTTCAGGCCTATTGCGCAAATATATCTCCTATGGGTTATATCTTCCTTCTAGAAATGGACGAGCACACGCCACATCCAGAAAGGTAGTAGTCAATAAATTTTGTTTTGAAACATATCTCTTTTGACCACCTTGACTTGCACAGACTATATTTTTTGTGTCTAGAACATTTTTTATAGTCACACAAGCAAATTTTACAAAATACTTATACTATTTTGTGGTTTGGTGTGGCACGCATCATAATAATAGTAAAAATGAAATGACTTTTAACGTTTAAAAATAAGTGGAGCACAAAAAGTTAATTTTGTTCTTTGCTTCTTCTTTGCCATCCACTCAGCAAACAAACTATTTCGAACAAAGTAGTAACACATAATATTATCATTATTACACCGCACTGCACGCTGTATGTGGTTTTTATATGCAAAAGTGCACGCATGCATAATTATACAAGCGCATAATGATATAAAAAGGAGTCAGTATTTCCGAGAATTCATTTTATGTATATTTTTTATTGTACTACCAGTCATTAATTTTGGCAGAAAAGCTCATTTTCTCTTTTCCTTTTATATCATTGTAACTCTCTTGTTTTACCTTGCATAGTTTCTCACTTTTTCCATGTTTCAGTATCATGGACTGAGCTGAACTCTCTCTCATTATCGCTTTGTTCACCAACTCATTCTATTCGCTTTTCTTTCTTTTTGCTACTGATGATATGCACACTCACGTAGTATAGCTGATGCGTTTATTATTATATCATACATGTAGTTTTAGCAGTACCCACAAACAGGAAAACGCATTAACGAATTTTGAACATGATTTTATGATGTCTATAAACCAGTTATATATATCCACGCATAATACATAACCGCACGTAACATAACGGCATGCAATTAATAGTTTGGGTGCTCACTCATTCTCTGATAGAATCAATGGAATGCTAATGAACAACCCGGATTTTGTGGATGCCTATTCATGCCGAGATGGTACACCGATGAATCCATCTTTGAAGTGTGCTGTGTGGCGATAATAACGACGGTAATGACAAAACGGGGATGGTGATTACAAGCAAAATCTGAATGTGGCTTCAACTCACACTTTAAGCGACCGGGACATTAAGCACTTGTCATGTAATCATTCGTTTGCTAGATGATTCAGTCAGATCAAAGTTAGATCCGGGTGGACAGAGAAGACCAAGAGAAAGCTGCTTAATTAGTAGAATTAAAACGGGGAAAGTCTTTGTGTGTGCGTAGTGAACAAAACAAACTTTCACCACTGCATCTGTAGAATTGTTTCACACACGGGATTTTTTGAAAAACACATTGTTTCAATGTATGTTGAACATCAAAGTGAAAGGAACGAAATAAAAGTAATCAGGTTTTTTCGGGTATTTGATGCATTCGAAATTCAAATTTACTTGGTAAAGAATTCACTGAAACACTGATGAACTTTAATGAACATATTTTGTAAAAAAATATATCATATCGTTTCATTTTAAAATACAGCTATAATAT
>JAQFZG010004897.1:0-11063 GCA_034695465.1 Entomobrya nicoleti
GACAGGATAGAAATGTAAAAATAAAAATAAATGCAGAAGAAAGCTGCTGGTTCTGTTTTTTGTGTAAAAAATACATGGTTTTTTGTACTTCTTCTCTTTTTTGCAGGCTCTTCCTTTTTATCTATCTAAAAACCCGCTTTGTCAAGTACTATTCATTCTCTACAAGTTTTGACTGGACCCAACCGGCATCTTGCCAAATAAATAAAATAATATCTTGATATTTTATTCAGCTGGAATCCTTTTTATTTTGCTTTCGTCGCGTTGTGCTGTAAAAGTGTTTTTGGGTTACTATGGATCAAGTTTCTACTTTTGTAGAACTGTTTGGTTTGATTTACTGAAATCGGAAATTTTCAAAGAGAGAAAAAAGCTGAGGCATACTGAGAGTAATTTGGCAAAGTATTTTCAACTCACTAAAAATGCACACTTTTATAAGGAACACTGTTCTTAGCTAACTGTATCTAAAAACCGTGCCATTTTCTGCATTCGCTTGTGGTATTGCAATTGTACTGCAATATGCTAGCATGCATGTTTATGTAACTTTTTTTTGAGAAATAATTTTGCTAAAAATCTGACATTCCTTTTAATTAAATATATTGTTTGCGCACATAAAAACTGAATTTCTTCCGTCGTTGAACACTCGACAGCTAAAAAAAAGATCAAAGCAAAAACTCTCTTGAACTATTTGGTCCATCCGTTCACCGAACCATAAAAAAGGTATTGGTATGTAAAAGTCAAAACACAAGAGAAATGTTAGTGACTCAATATATATATATATCAGAGATATGTACAATATGTTATACAAAACGGTTGACATGACGCAAGGGTGCTGGCATGCAGTGGCGTGTTGCATTGTTGTGTCATTGAAAGTAAAAATAAAAAGAATTTTAGAGATACAACCAACAAAAATCACGTTTCACTGTCTCCAAAATGAAGAACGAACTTTTTGGATAACATCAGCGCTTATTCTTGATCTCCTTTTTTTAGAAAAGGAAAAAAGTCAGCACTCACCAACGTCTTTTTTGCTTGTTTTTTCTTTTGTTCGGTGTACTATATTATGCGTTGAGATGTTCTCAAAGATGAAGAAAAAATGCCTTCTCAAATAAATAAATAAAAAGTCAGGAGTCACGAGGAATGATCTTTGATGAAAATATATAAGAAATGGTGGGCAAATCATTGTGTTTATCTCCACATATCGTATAGTGTATCTTTTTTTCTTGGTTTTGACAATTCCAAAATCATTGGTGGATAGGCACTAAGCGCCGTATTTTTTGTAAATGCGTAGGCGGTTGGTGTAGTCAAATCGAAAGGTATAATTTGAATCGAACAACTCAATAAAATGGAAAGCAGCAAGAATAAATAAATTAATTAAAATAGTCCTTCTGTGACAGAATTCACATTTTGAAGAAACACATAAAAAAGACTGACCAGTGGTCAAGCTATTATTGACTATTCTAGTTTTTCCTTCAAGTCCACCAATACGCCCACCCTCGCAATAAATTCATATTAAGGTAAAAATACACAACAGAGTGCAGAGCAAAATCTTATTGTTTTTTTTGTACTGCTGCTATTGGTGCTGTGCTGAAATACAAGTAACGTCAAAGAATGAGGCCATTTGGTATGCAACTCAATGTTTTTCCTTAATGTTCACTACACTGCTGGATTCCAAACCGATTTACGGAGAAAAAAAGTATTATTACGTGCGTATGCCTGTCTGTCCACTTTACTTGCATCTTTCCTTGCACTGGAAGATTGGATACAAGGACAATTTTTTGTTCTCTTTTGGACATTGCACTGGATGGAATTGAACATGTTGTTTGGTTAATATGAAATGAAGAAAGAAAGAGGGGGAGCTCACTTGACTACTTCTATTGCCAACACCACCACAGCAACAACAACAGCGCCAACAATGATCCCTCCAAATTGAATGCATTACTTTAATGTTGCTACTATAACTTGCTGCTACCGTTACAGTTGCTGCAGTACATAACGTTGTAATAAAAAAGCTAGACAGATAGATAGAGAAAATGCAATCCAATCCAATAGAGATGAAGGGAAAAATATGAAGAAGAAGAAGAATAAAAAAGCAAGAATAAAAGAAATCACTTTTATTATGCGACTTTTGCACTGCTTTTTTATCTTTTGAAGAAGACAGAAAAGAAAATGAAGATGCAGAACTGGCAAAAGATGTTTTGTTGGTGATTGAGATGAAGGTGGAGGGGTGAGTCAACAAAATAAAAAAATAAAGGCGGTATTCTACAAAGCACATAAAACCACGGAAAAAATACCAGTAATATTATGCATTATAAATATATCAGATATTTTTTTGGGTAGAAAAATGCAACGTAAGTAGTATCGTTAGTTTTTTTTTGTTTCGTAACAAAAATAAAAAACAAGGAACATTTCGTTGGGCTAGATTTATAGACGAATGTGACGTGACGTGTGATGATGATGACGGTAGTCGAGTCTTCCGTCCAGCAGTTTGTAGCAGTAGAGCTCATTGCACAATGTACACAAGGTGAATGTGAATGCCTTTCTTTTACTCGTTGTGTTGGCTATTAAAGAAAATAAATGTAATAATAAAAGGAGTCGTAGAAATAGTGGAATTGGTATTGCCACTGCACACCATATCACACAAGACATGTGCACCGCTACTTTGCTGTGCAGTAAATGCCAAAAGAGAAACATAAACGGATATGGAGAGATAGTATAGCCAGTTATATGGCAGGCTACATTGATATGTAATGCAGCAAAAGAAATAAAAGTAAAAAAGAGAGGAGAAGAGTCTATTTCTGGCTGTGAGTTGAGTATCAAGAGAGTCGAAGGGTCAAACAAATATTATATTATCAAAGGACACGTCAAGTCAAGTCAGCAAAGCTGCTATATTGATACCATACTGCCGTGTGTGGTAAAGAGTAAAAGTCAAAGGGATGTTGATCATAATATTACGCTGAGGTAAGCGGAGATGCACACTTGCCTGCAGCTAAACACACACACATACAAATATACACACAGAGATGGAGAGAAAGCCAAGCCAGGAAAATGAAAGAGAAAGCTTATTAAGCAAATACTCTTGCAAGAGGAGTAGCCTTGTAACTGCTTCTTGCAGACAAGGGGAAGGATAACGATAATAATAACATGAAGACTAACAGGTACCTATACGGATTTTACCTGTGATGCAATATGTGAATTTGCCTAGGTGAATGCTCATATTGTTCCTATTATATAACTATTAGTAGGAATTGTGACAGTGTACGGATGTTATAATACCTTTCATCATGGGAATGACCTAATATTGGAAAGAATCTGTAAGCTGATTTGACAATGCACATATGTCAATATAGGTGCATGCTATGGCTTCCGTGAATAAAGCCTATTAGTAACTTCAGATATCTCTAACTCTTGACGTAATGTAGGAAGAGCAAGTTTTAGAGAGAGATTTTTTCTTTCGTTTCTGCTCCACTCATCATTATAGTCATGCGTCATCATTGGAATGTCAACCAAGTCACAAGACGATGTGATACACAAAAAAGGTCGTCTTTGTAAACAAACTATGCAAAATATTTTTTATACGTTAAGAAACTACCACTTCTAGGGAAGAAGAAACTGAAGTAGGATACACAACTGGTAATGAGTTCCAAGGCTGTAAGTAGCTTAAGGCAATGCAGAAAAGGCAGAAAGTGTGCCATATGATGAAACTAATCAAGAGTGTAACCATGTTTGAGACTAAAGTGGATATTATATATCATATCATATCTATCATCATTATTCAGGTCACAGAGAGAAGCACATAGATAAAATCTTTAAAAATATGTATAAAACTGCTGAAATCAGCAAAAACCTGCTATCATAAACTACTGCAATTCCCGAATAAGTTTATTGAGAAAAAAAGTTTCCTTGACATTTTCCCATACAAATCTACCATGTCCCCCACCCACACTCTACCTAAAATTATTTTATGTGCTTTGAGAAGAAATAAAAAATGTCACCTTAATAATAATTTCAATTGAAACTTTGCTCTTTAGAATATATCTTCACATAATATTTTGACTAGCAGGTTACACGAGAGACTGTACAGTTTGATTGGTAGCTTGAGTTTAAATTGTCGCCTCATGTCTGTACTGCTGTACACTTTCTCCCATGTCAAATCCTATCCACCTTTAACCTTAAATATTATTATCTTCCCTACTTCTCAACGGAAGAAATAAAACAAAATCCGAGATTTTCACTAGAGAAAGTTTTGGAGAGTAAAAAAGGAAGAATTTTTTTGATCATTTATTATTACAAGTTTTTTCTTACTTTCGATAAAATTATGATTTTCCCTCATTTCATATTCTGATCGTCAAAAAAATTTCCTTCGTGTTGCAAAGACCATATTATCATCATCATGATCAACATTACCATCCGACAAGTAAAAAAAATTCTTATCGGTAAGGGAAAAAAAGTTGTCAAAGGTATTTTTTATTACTAGTCAGGTTGTGATGGTGATAATGGTGTTGACGTTGGTGGTAGTGGTGGAAAGGTGTCAAAGCACATTATATACACATGCACAAGCGTTCAACATTTGAAAAAACGAACAAGTATTTTTTTCTTACTTATCGTCATGTTCGTCGCCACCTTCATCATCATCATCGTCATCACTAGCGTCTTAACATTACTTGGTTGTATGTCGTGAGACAGGTGTGTAGTACTTTTACGAGGAGAAAAGGAATGACATTAGAATTTTAATATGAGCAGCAAGACCTGTCAGAGAGAAGAAAAGCGGCGATGGTGATGAGACGATGGTGTGCATTATGTAACGCAGATGATGTGAGAAGAAAAAGTAAAAAGTCATTCCTGAACAATTTTCCCTGTTTAACGACAACGACGACTACTACCACTGCCTGCTGACAATAATGGCGATTATGCAACTCACATCATCATACAGCCAGTTTCCCAGCCATATATCCATACAAACTTACATTACTTGAGTGAGTTTATTTTTCCTTCTGAGAAAGGAATGAGAGCAGGTGATTTTGATGATGACAAGAATATTATGTTTCCTTTTTACTCAGGAACCTTTTCATAAAGCTTATTCAATATATTTTTATTTTTATACTTTACTTGGAAGCCTTTATCTAGCATTTGATAGGCCATATTTGGAAACTTTTTTTTCCTGGAAAACGACATATGACTTGGCTGTCTGCAAGCGACACTGGACTTGTAACAATACTGATTCCAAATATTTTAAGTTTTGTAACCTCAAAAGAAATAAAAGAATTATTTATCAGAATAAAAAAGTGAATATCATAGCACCTGTTTTTTAAGAAACCGGACAGTTGTTATTTCCTACTTTTGAGAAAACAACCTTACATGCTTTCTAGGAAAGACATTCATACGATCTTCTGTGCTGTCTCTTTGCTTTGATCTTTATATTTTCTTACGTAGGAAAAATAGTGTACATGAAAATGATACCAAGAATAAATTGAATAAACTTACCTATAAGGAAGTGACCCTTTCTTGCTGATTTCTTGGTGGGCGGTGTGAAGGTAGGGCTCCCTTCTTCGAATACAGGGGTGGTGGAATATTGGCTTCTTTGTCCATTATGTCAACAATTACTTTGAACAAACCGTCCACATTTTTTACACAAAATACGGAGCACTGTAAAACAAACAAAAAAACAAGAGCAAATTAGATATTTCTATATTTTCTTGAAATTCTCAATATTCCGGAAAAATTCAGGTATGTATAAGTAAACATTATAAATGCATTGCATAATATTTTAAACTATTTATATACTAAAGTATGAATGTATGTATGCTCAGGAAAATATCTATCACATTGCCCATTTTTTATATCAGAAATTTTTATACTGTGTTTTCCCTTAGCCATTATAAGATAAGCTTGTTAAGTGTTCACTCATTTTATCCATTTCACGCACGTCACGTCACAACATCTCTCTCCTTTCCAACGAACAGCATAAGAGGCCATGCAATTTAAACACACACGGCTTTTCAACTGCTTCCTTGTTTTTCTTGGAACAAGGCAAGTTGGAAAGGTGTACTACGTGCACATAATGCATATAAAAATGCAAGGATTTTCTCTCCTCATCTCGTTATTTTCTCTTGTCCTTTTCTTCCACCATCTCCTTTTCTCTTCCGCTGCCATATTTTCATTTTCCCCTTCGTCTGTTTCCTCTTCTCTTTCTGCTTTTCATTCATAATAAAATATGCAAGATAAAATGTTGTAGAGAGAGAAAAAATATATATAATGTACGTAATGTATGTCTTGGGGAAAAGATTTAAAGATGGAGGAAATTTTTTAAAGGATCGAGAGACCAAGCAGAAGCATCAGAGGAACAAGTACATTTTCTTCTGCCATCATCGTGATCGTCGCCACCACCACCACCAAAAATATACTTTGTTCAACAAACTTTGTGAAAATGCAAACAAAAAACTTTTTCTTCGTCTTTCCATCTTTCACTTTTTTCTTCCCCATTTTTTCCATTTTCCTTGTCGACCACCACCACCACTACCATCAGAGGTGTATACTGTGTGGGGGAGTAGAACGTGGATAACAACCACCACCGCTACATCATCAGAACACGAGTATTATCCGTTTTCCGTAAAAAAATCTGTAAAGTAGTTGAGTCGTTGTAGCGGTGGTGGTAGCATCAGTTGTGCTTCTTCTGCTACTCTGCACTTCTTCACATTTTCGTATTATCCTTTTTTCTTCTTCTTTCCCTTCTGCTGCTACTCATGTGCTCTCTGATGCATGCAAGAATTATTATTGGGTGGTTTGGTGGTACAAAAACCATGTCCTCCTTCTGCTTATTATAATAATAATGGTAATATGTATACATATTGCGTATGTTACTGCTACTTTGCAGAAGAAAAAAAGTTTTCTTCTAGATAGATAGACTGAGAGAGAGAGGAATACCAATAAAATATTATGCTCATCTTCTTCCTTCGTCTTTTTTAAAACTCAACTCATATTTCTAAATCTGTCATCCTTCTTGTGCGAGTACGTGTGTATTTAGTTGGGTACTCATCTGCCGCCCTTTTCGATTACATATCAATGCCAAATAACTTTTTCAGAAGAAGAAGAAGAAAAAATCCATTCATTTTTTTTGTGGCAAAGTATCTAGTTCTTGTTTGACTTGGTTGGATAATTGCAGCATATAGTGTAGTTTAAGCCGTATTGAGTATATAGTAATTTTAAAATCTCAGAAATACACACAAATACAAAGAGACTATGCAGGCTGGACTGTAAGTCATGTTTTAAAAATATTGAAATAAGCTTTTTGTAAATTTCGTTAGATATAACAGAAAATAAATTACTTTTTCTCTTGTTTCAATTTGGAACCGCAGTACATGCTCAGAAGGTTTTTAAATTTTAATTTAACATTTTAGGCACACAAAGAAGGGGATTTAGTCACGTATGAAATTGGAATATGTATACTACAATAAACATTTTAAAAACATGGTAACATTACAAACCACACAAAAGTGTATTTAAAAGCAATATAATAACTTTTCCACAAGATTTTGTGAACAAGGAAAAATAAAAAGGTTTTTAAATATATATTTTTGTTGATCAGTTTACACATTAAGAGCAAAGAGCACCCATACACATGTATTGTAGGGAGCTAAAATGTGTGTAAGAGGCCAAGAGTAAAAGCATGCAACCGTAAACAAAAGATTTTTTACTGGATAAACATTACACAAGTGGCTGGTGGCTTGGCTGAATACGTAACTTCCACGAAATTGCGGTTTCTTATTCCTACTAAACCTTCTCTTTCCTGATCCCTATCACCATAAACAGTAACCACTACTCTACAACTACAAGTATAATAAAAATGTTCAAATTATTATTAAAATTATAAAATAAGCAAAAAAATAACCAACTAAAGTACACAAAACTAAAGTATAAACATACATGCATCTTATCTGTTTCTCTCGCTGTACTAATTCCTTTCATCTGTCGAGACTTTTTTTCTCTCCAAACAAATTATTATTCTTTGCATTTCAAAAAAAAATCCTCTACAGCGACTTGCACCAGTAGCAACGAGATGGTAAGTAATGTTTACACGAGAAAGATCATCCTTTTCCATAACATTTTCATTTTTTTTCTTATCCGTTCTCCTTCTTCGTCACTTTTCCATTTATTATCCTTTTCTCTGAAAACTAAGCATCTTTCGCTCATCTTCTCATCACTTTCCTCTGATGCTTGTGAACTTTTTAGAGAAAATCTCTTTTTTGTTTTTTATGCTAAACTGATACTCTACGTACACCAACAAAAACTATATATGCATGCATTACTTAACATCTTACATTGCTTTGCAGCATGTAAAGTAGATACACAGTTAAACACACACACACAACCACCCGTACACGCTCCTTTCCTTTTAGTTCCGCTCCGCAAGAAAAAAATATATAACTGAAACTCTTCTTGACAATCTTTCTTTAATAATAATTTCCCCTCTTCTTCTCTTTTGCTCTCTTGTTCCTACTTAAAAAGTTGATAGTTTTTCTTTCGAAAAAGATAAAACGTGTGAAACGTCTTGCATATCTAAACACTTTGATGCTGCTGCTACTCTGCATATTACTTATTCTTCATCCCCACTCTCCACCATCGTCCATTTCCCCCCTTACAATCCATTCACTATCACCCTAAAAACCCATCTACACAATGTATAGTTTTTAGAGGAGTCGACTAGATTGATATGATAATATGTTGTATGATAGGATGATACCTACAAAAGTTGTGAGTGAGTGTGTGTCGTTTTACAAAAGTTTTCAAAAGCAAGTGAACCAAACCATCATCATCGCCACCACTGTCTTGATCATCGGTAACTCCAGAAAAAAAAGTTTCTCTATTCTAGACATTTTACCCCACTGTAAAACCAACACTACTTGTCTTGCATATTATATAACCCTTTCACTTCTTCTCTCTGTCTCTCTCTCTTTCCCTCAGGTTCAGATAAAGCATTTAGTCATGTATGTTTTTGTGTGTCGTTTGAAGGAGCACGAGAAATGTAAATTTTCAAGAAGAACAGGAGACAAGCAAGGATTGAAAAAGAAGAACGGAACATGACGACGACGATGAGATTCATCAGAAGAAGAAAAAATGTAGAAAGTTGTCACTGGAAAGCTAGGATGAATGGATAGATGAGTGTGGAATGAAAAGGAAAAGCAGCATTATTCTCTTTCATGTATGTATGTAAATATGCAAGGTAGTTAAACGGCATAATAATAAGTTATTCTATACGACTGAATGAATTGCTTATTCACTTTAGTTTTTTTTTTGTGGAGGGATATTAGTTTTCAGAGAGTTACACTTCTATAACAAATCATGACGACGATGAGACTGACTGCATTTTGTTTGCAGCATTTAAAGCATACATTCACCCATTCACTTGAGTTGACTTGACTTGACTTTTTTTGTTTTTAACAAAACTCTTTCACCGACGAAATGAATAGATAGGGAAAAACAAGCAGAATAGATGGAGGGAGACCAAGAGCCCACACAAGTAGAAAAAAATTACAAGTAGACAACGCGTCAAGTAGAAGAGGAGCAAAGGCGAAGAAGAAAACGATGATGATTATCATCGCCATCATCATCATCGGGACACGAGAAATAGAAAGATGAGCTTACTTGCAGGGAAAAAGTTTTTCTGTATCTATTTTCTCTTTCTTCTTCAATTCGAGTCCCGCCGTTTCCAAAATATGATGATGATCAAAATGACGATACTAAACTTTTTTTTGCATGAGAAATGGCTGAAGACTTGTACTGTATATATAAGAAATTTGTGATGGAAAGAAAAAAAGAGAACAAAAAGTCAAGTATCCTTTTCCCTGCATTGCTGCCGCGGTGGTTCCTTTCTGCTACTGTGCATGTTGTCCATTTTCTGTTGTACTCTTTTGAAAGTAGAAAACATATATGCATATATGTATGTTTAAGAGCAACATCAGTCGGTTCACTAGAAAGAGAATCGGCTTAAGAATACGTGCATCATATTATAATGTTTCCCCACTACTGCTTTTGATTGTGAGCTATTTTTTTGGTTCGCTTTCGCTCGTTTAGTTTAAAAAAAACTTGTGTCGTGAAGTTTGGATGTACAAAATTTTGGAAGCAAAGTAACCAGGAAAAGAGATAGATAAACAGATAGATACATGCACAAAGTTTTGAATGGAAAACTACTAACTCGTTGCCGAAATGTGCTGGTGTGCATGTTGTTAGCCTGCAGTTTTAGAAACCGGAGATGTGTACATTTTCTACTTTTTATCTCTTTTTCTAGTTTGCAGATTCATGTACATGTTTTTCCACTGCCTTTGTTCGTTATATGTATATTTTTTACAAGTTCATTCGCATCTCTCTTGCCATCATCATCATCATCATTAAAATGAAAACATCAGCAGTGTTGAGAGTGAATATTGTGGTCATATATTACATAACATACATGCATGCATGCATAGAAGTGGAAGATTTTGTATTAAAGATGTGATGAGCAATGAGCAATGAAGGAGAAGGAAAAAAAAGAAGTTTTGTAGTCTGATGGTATGGATGAAAGCCACAAAATAGCTGTGATGTTTATGTATGTGCAATGTCCCCGTTAAAAATGTATACACAAAATAAAAACGAGTATACTGAGTACTTTTAGCCAGAAACGTATAGTCAGTTATGCCCCATCCCCCAACCATTTTCATCATCATGAGTAAATGCAGGAATAGCTGATGATGCTGCTATATACTTTTGCTTGCCGCTGTTAATGATGATATGAAAGTGTCGATAAAAATCTTCCAATTATCCTCCTTTCACTCACTCTCAACTCAGTTGAGAAGGCTGAGACATTCGTATAGAGACACATCTAGAGGGAAGAATGTATTTGTGTGTTCCTTTCCTCTTTGTGAATAGCTTTTCCAGAGAAAGTGGAAGATAAAGATGGCGAAAAAGCTGTAGCAGGAGCAGTGGTGGTGGTGGTGATGGTACTTTTGCTGGTCTTCTGGTGCAAATAATTTCAAACATTAAACTTTTTATGGAGAAGTGTATTGTAAATATAAAAACATAACAGACACACACACACA
>JAQFZG010004898.1:0-11062 GCA_034695465.1 Entomobrya nicoleti
TTGCAAATATGAAAACTCAGATGCTTATGCAGGTTTAAAAGAAAAGTATTCTCCGTATCATCTTGATTCATTTTTGAGTCGCGATCTGTTAAAAGCCACCGGAAATCTAAAATCATCGTTCTTGGCGATTGGAATATTGAACTGATACTGAACTTAGCATGTACTAGCTCAGGTACAACAAGTTGTGTGGCTGACCATACACACACCTACTTTTGTTTGAGCAGTACGATTGTCCAAAGAGACACAACCCCTGAGGGTCCTCGCTTCCTCCGATTTCGTCAAAATATTATAACCATGCAGGTTTTGTCGTGAAGGACCTAAAAAGGTTTTCTAGCCTTAACAAAGTGGAAAGATGCATGACAATATTTGCATAAATGTTACATTCCTTCGAAGTAATTTATTATGAGAATATTATTTTGACCTAACCAAAAAAACTCTTGCTAATCATATGAATTTATTTTCTGGCCAATTTTTCGCACACTTTTTCCGGCCGGTTATTTGAATTGTTTTGCTAATCGCACTAATTTCTTTTTAAACCGATCCATTTTCTTAGGGAATTAGATATTCTATTAAGCGAATAATTCTCGAGCGTTGAGTTTGGTTTGGCTTCATAAACTAAAAACACAGATTATTTTTTAATGTTTTTTATATTTTCTTGCCGCTCGCTTTATTTTCAGTTAAAATCAGAATGTTGCCCTGTAGAAATGTTTACAAGGAAACCTTTTCTTATATTTCATAACTAACCATTTTATTGTGGCTGCAACATAATGCTGAATTACTCAGTACTAAGCCAATATAAAGCACTGCCGTGTTAAAAGATAAGGAGGAACTGAAATAGCAAATTCTGACAAATGTTTAACCGAGCACCTCCAAAAGTTTAACTGCTCGCTTTATTATCAGTTAAAATCAGAACGTTGCCCTCTAGAATTGTTTACATGGAAACCTTTTCTTATATTTCATAACCAACCATTTTATTGTGGCTGCAACATAATGCCAAATTACCCTGTACTAAGCCAATATAAGACATTGCCGTGTCAAAAGATAAGGAGGAACTGAAATAGCAAATTCTGACAAATGTTTAACCGAGAACCTATAAAAGTTTAACTGCTCGCTTTATTTTCAGTTAAAATCAGAATGTTGCCCTGTAGAAATGTTTACAAGGAAACCTTTTCTTATATTTCATAACTAACCATTTTATTGTGGCTGCAACATAATGCTGAATTACTCAGTACTAAGCCAATATAAAGCACTGCCGTGTTAAAAGATAAGGAGGAACTGAAATAGCAAATTCTGACAAATGTTTAACCGAGCACCTCCAAAAGTTTAACTGCTCGCTTTATTTTCAGTTAAAATCAGAACGTTGCCCTGTAGAAATGTTTACATGGAAACCTTTTCTTATATTTCATAACCAACCAATTTATTGTGGCTGCAACATAATGCTGAATTACCTAGTACTAAGCCAATATATGACATTGCAATGTCACAAGATAAGGAGGAACTGAAATAGCAAATTCTGACAAATGTTTAATCGAGAACCTCTAAAAGTTTAACTGCTCGCTATATTTTCAGTTCAAATCAGAATGTTGCCCTGTAGAAATGTTTACAAGAAAACCTTTTCTTATATTTTATAACCAACCATTTTATTGTGGCTGCAACATAATGCCAAATTACCCTGTACTAAGCCAATATAAGACATTGCCGTGTCACAAGATAAGGATGAACTGAAATAGCAAATTCTGACAAATGAAAACCTCTACAAGTTCAACTGCTTGCACAGTTCTTTGTGTGCGATTCAATTTTGAATGTATTGAGCTGTAGCGTTTTGTGAACTGTGCCTTGAAGTATTTTGCACATTTGAATCATTAATAAACGCCATATGAATTATGCTTGCGTTAGTTAAATTAAATTTGTTTTATTTGCATTACTTACTTTATCAGAAATACCTTCTCTGGAGCCAATTTTCTAAGTAGAATACACAATACGCTAATATACTATAAATGTAAATACTATATACTATGTTTTGTGAGTTAGCCAATCCAGAACAAGAATAGTAAAACGTAAAACTGGTTCATCAGCCCAATGAGCTTAAACTAAATTTTACAATTTTGATTCCAATATTCGATAAAAATGCCGCAAATACCAAACTCATCTGTTTGAGAAGTTGTTTATGCAACCTAAATTAGATTACGTGAACACTTTTTTGTCGTCCAGTGTAAAATATTTGCACAGAAACCTCGGAAAAAACAAAAAACGTTAATGCATAATTCAACTCAATGTCTGTAAGACCTATCAATCAAATTTTGCAAACATTTAGCCCAAATAAGCTTAACGGCACCGAGTAATATTCATAATTGTGGACTGCGACATAGCATGGGTTTCCTGTATTTTATGGTAAAAAAGTTGGAAAGTCGATTTTGTATATAATGTTCATAGTTCAAATTTCCTTTGAAGTGCATAAATTAACAGCCAATCTGTTATCTCCGTTAAGATATCTCCGTTTCATGTCCTTTTGATTTTTTTGTAAATTTTATCATGTTCAGTATTACCTAATATGTTGTGATTGGTATGTGTAAGATCACCACTACTTAATGAAAACGAAATCCAAGCAAATGCTATTACTTAAGCTTTGAAGATAAAAGTTATAGCTAAAACCACATGGCTATTAAAATGAAATCTACTTAAAATATTTTTTTACTAATCATTAGTGTTAATAAAAAAATCATTAAATATTTCTTTTTTACTACTGATGATGAGCTAACGTACACTGAATACTTATTTTAAGTATGAAGTGGTTATCACATTAAAGGAAAGGAGAAGAGACAAGTTCAAATCGCCCATAACAAGTATACATTCAAGATGCCTACTGTGTTGTAAACCAATACCTCACCAGATGAGTATGTCGTGGAGACGAAAATCGACAAGCTGTTGTGGGGGGAGTGGGAGGTAATTTACTTTTGAAAGTGGAAGGGCGACGGGAACAAGGACAGCAGTTGGGAGCCTGAGGCTGGGCAAAAGGACGAGCAGCCCCCTCCTACGCTGCTGAAAAGAGGCCTACTGCTGGGGCCGGAATTTAATTTTTTTAAGTTTTGGAGTAGTAGCAGTTTTGGGTTGTAACAATAAACATTTTTGTATATTGGCGAGATTTTCCACTAAATGAAATGACTTCAACGATTTCAGGAAAAAATACTTGACCCAAACTTAATTATATATTAACTGGAATATTTTTCGTTAACCTCTAACACTGCGTGGTAACGTAAGGCAAACATAAAACTGCCAAGAACTAATTAAAATAATTAACTAGTGTGAAGTGTGATGTATTTTTAAATTGTCTTTACTTCTACCGTCGCTAATGCAAAAGTAACTGCTAGATGGGATAGAATACAAATTTCAAATAATGTATGTGAGGTGCAAGTAAAGTGAAGAAGTATTAAACTGTTGGAAAATGTAGCCCTTTATTATGTATTACAAAAAGATGAGGACTAGTATATGGATGAATAATTAAAATGTTGAGCTCGTGCCACTAATTAATTTTCCAATTGAAAATACCATTATGTAGGGCATATACCTGACCGTTTTCCTGTATGCTACGCTATTTGTTTAACATAAAACTCGTGTTTGTGCACATAAATGGTTTGAATTTGTACTCGATTCCAATCTAATTATTTAATAGCATACCAATAACTTGTAGTTATACGTTACTCCGCTTTTTTGTTCTCATTTTTCTATACATTAAGACATGGATGCACGTGTAACAATCTGGCATATAGCATACAAGCGAGTATTGTACGTTTTTTATGATATCCCAAGTAAGCGAGTACGTTAGACTGGCCACGTCAGAGCTGAAATATTGTCGGTCAACCTATTCTGTTCAACTTAAAAGAGTTTTTCAAAGATAAGTTTTTACGTTTACAGCAAAAACAAGGTTTAACAGTATTAACAAAAAACTGTATGGCAAAGTTTCTATTAGTAGTTTGAAATAACGAAAAAGTGTACAAAAAAATCAAATAGCAAAACCTGGTTCATAGTGTATTCATATAACTGAACCCTGTTATGTTCGAAAGTTCATCAGCTTTGACTTGTTACGAAAACACAATATAAAGTGGCATTAAATAATTTTTTTCTCAGTTCAAAAACTTCCGGTTATAGAGACCTAGCAAACGAAGTATACTACATAATATTTCCGTTGTAAGTCTACCAACCATCATCAGAGTTTCAAAGTAAAATTCCAATTTTTTTGTATATACGACTCCTCAAAGAGTACATTTTGAACCATTGGTTAACACTTTGTGAATAAATAATCTTCTAAAAGATAAATAAGTTTTTAGAAGACAAATAATCTTCTAAAAGCACAAAACCAACCCAAACAGTAATAAATGGTGTTATTCACGCAAATGTGCATGACCAAGAATGCACTCTAGTGTGTTTCATATTATATAGATCGTTTATAAAGCCAGTTCTGTATTTTCTCCGAGTACCGACGGCAGTTATGGGAAAGCCCTTTAAAGATATGGAATTTTAAAAAATCAATAAAGACATTTCTTGTTGCCGTCATATTAAATTTAATGGACCATATTTCTAAAAAACGGTTTCTTACAAAACCAGTATAAAATGAAAACTCAGAAGCAGTACCTATCATTCTTTTCAAACCAATAAAATGAACTAGCTAACAAAAAATCCATGCTAAAGCTTTAATGCCCATTGACTTGTCTAATGTTGCAAGTATTTAAGAATAGACAGAATAATCGCAGCTTTGGTAACCAGCGTTGGATTGATTTCTCTTGGTCTCGAGAGTTCTCCTTCAGAACAGAACTAATCAACGTGTTTGGGGTAACCAAGAATAGCTTTACCGTCCGGGTTGACACTACCGTAAGTTATTTGAATATTTTTCCCTCAGCAACTCCGATTTTCATCCAAAATTTTCTGAATATAAATACAGTAATATTGCTGATTTAGAAGCATTGGAGATTGATATTCCAAATTGACTATTTTGAGCAAATGAGCAAACGTATATTCGACTTGAATTTTGGCCACTGGCAAAAATTGCTTCCGGCGATACACTTGTAGGTCACAACTTACATTGGTTTATTCATCAAAATATTTAATAGCATTGGACTTGACGACCTTATCATTCGTCAACAAACTACAAGTTGTGTCGTCAACAAAACGTTCGAAAATGAGCCAATTTAAGTTTACCTTCAGATTGCATAGTTTAATTTTATTTGTTGCTAGTCTTGGAATTTGGTTTGGAATTGTGACACTTGCTACACCATTAAAGGATTCTACGCAGCCACTTGCAGTCGCCTATTCTAAGGAGCCTATTCTTCTTATTCGCTTCTTATCATACTATGAGACAAGGCAGTTGTACCCATTTGAACTTGGCTCCGCGTATCCAGAATTAAGCAGGGAGAACTCGTCCACTTGTCACATTACCAATTCAGAGAAAACAAATCTACCACCAGAACATATAGCCATTACGTATTTGATCCAAACTCTCACAGAGTCGTTTCAACTCAAAAGCAAAACCCCAATTTGTAAGGCTAACGTTTATCTTGATCCATCAACCGAACAGGAATCTCCACAGATGTACATGAAGCATGACTACTGGGAAAGTGTTCTAAAAGGTCCCTCTTTAATAAATTTTGGTCAAACTGTTGAAACTCAGAAATGGAAGGTCGACTATATGAACACGGTGCCAATGATCTCAGTCCTTATCTGTACCTCAACAACAGGCTCAATCTGCGAAAATGAGAAGGATGTCAAAAAATGGATAGCTGGGCTTTTCTTCGATTGGGAAATGTCAAGATTGTCGGTTACAGTACTCATATGGGAATACTCGACCTTTTCTCTCAAAACGTTGTGCCCGTACTGTGATCCCTGTGATTCATTTAAAACCATTCCTATAGAGAATCAAATGTTTCCGACATCTAGGAATGAGCTTACCAACGTAATACATGTAAGTGAGACATTGAATTCCGATCCCCATTCCGTTCGAATTATAATTTCGTCACGACCTACCCTACATAAAGGTATACAATACCGACACATTGTCCTGCAGTACATCCAAATGCATCCTGTTGATTTAGATCTTCTTCGGCCATACACGTCAGTAACCGAACACTTGACCTCATTATTGTTAACAAAGTCAACAAACATTACATTCTCAGTTGAGAACGACAAATAATTTAAGAAATGGCAAAGTGTAAGAATTGATGCATGTAGCACAAAGAAAACTATTAGCTCGCATCCAGCATTCCGTCCAATGATAATGAGAACTATTTTAAAATCTCGAATTTTGTTTCAAGACGCCGGATTAGTAACCTACATTAATCAACTAACTACTGTAAGTTGTCATAAAGAACAACTGAATTGGACAAATCAGTTAACAGAACTAGTTTCTCCGTTCGATATGCCAAGTTGGTTGCTCATTTTAACAACATGTCTAATTGTTTCTTGGATTATCAAACTATCTACAAATGTGGGAACGTATTCAGGAAATACAAGTGTTTTGAGCGTAACATTTTCCGTGTTCTGGTCCATTCTAGACCAATCTTGCAGTGTTTTTGAGACTAAAATTGTAACTTCAAAACGGTCGATCTACTTTTGCGTTGTCTTGATTCCAATCACTTGGTTGTATTTAAGCACACTTTACAAAGGGGACAATGTGACTAGACTAACAGCAAACCCTACTTTAATTCATTTTCACACTTTTGAACTCTTGGAAAAATATCAGTTTAACATTTCCTTGTAAGTGTTTGACTTGAAGACTCCTATAATAGCGAAATATTTTAACGTGAGTGTACTTGGTAAAATACAGCAAGAACAGGGTTCAATCATCACTCACGAAGTTCTCCCAGTAGTTTCTGAGCTCTGGTATTGGACAATGCTATGGTTGTGGCCTCTGGGGACATCCCAACTTGGTTTAAATTTTTTGAAAGCTGAAATACCAAAGCAAATATGGAAATATGTAAATGCCACTTCAATGTTGCCACATTTTCCCTCAGAAGATTACGAAGACGTTTCTACTATTATTAATTTGCATATGGAAAAATGCAACAAATCTGCAATTTTAATGCGAAGGCTACCGGCAATTAAGCTTCACACATTTCTCAAGCATATGGGAAAACCGAGCTACCTTGGTAAGGACAAAATACTTGAGATATTTATGGGTTACAAATTTATGGGATACTTTCCTGCCAAATTAGTTCTTCGAGCAAGGTACCTTTTCGGCGCTGGCGTATACGAATGGTGGATAAAGTACGTTGAATATTCTGTTGTTCTCAAACTTAATGTTCATGCCAAAAGATTATTGACTTCTTTTAACCAAAATGGTACATCTGAAGTCAGTTAAAACAAAACAGCAGCAATTATTTTGAGTTTTATTCCTGCTATTGGTTTGCTCATATCCTTTACTGTGTTCATTTTTTTGGACTCAAGATTTTTTTCCAGCTGTTTAAGTAGTGTTAAAAAGCATTTCAACGAATTCGAAAGCTTGTGTTTAAATCAGATGTAGAAAATATTAATTTTATTATGGTACACACGAGAAAATAGAAAAAAACGCTTGGTTTGTCTACATTGCTGAGATTGTTCTAATGCTTTTCACATTAAAGGGTTATAAGGTTGAAAATCGGAATAAATTGTAGATTATTAAGAACATTTTTACGAGAGTACCATATTCAACTAAGATGTTGCTGATGATGTACGTGCTCGTGAACAGAATCCAAAGTCAAAACAATAATTGGTCAAAATAACATATAATGTCTACAATATGACGGAAAAGAGCATTTTTATCAGAACAACATTTACATCAAATGCAACAGAAAAAAACATGTTTGTTTAAGGCTTGATTTTAAAACAAAAATTGGGAAATGCTGCAATGGTATGATTCAATAGTTTTTCTCCAGTTTTAATTAAATATTAATATGGTTATAAAAACAGAATACTAAAGTGGTAAGTCAGAACATAAGCTAATGATATGTATGAAACAAATTATAAGATAAACTGATTTAATTTTAATATAATATATTTACTCATCTGCTTGTTTGCATAAGCCTTCAATAAATTTAGTTGCCACTCTTTGGGCATATTTTCACTCACCAAACAAAATAAATTCAAAAGATTTATAAATTACACAAGTGTATTTATTTTCTGAGGGAAGCGATGTCTACGTGTCGACCTTCACGCTCATACACATGCTCTACATTTGGAGGGTAAGTACGATGACTGTAAGTATATTGCTTGCAAGGTACTTCATTTGTACACATTATGTTCTGTGTACATTCATATATCTTGGCTATTCACTCTAATATGATGGTACAAAGCCTTTCCTGTGAACCGAAAATATGCAGCCATAGTTCACCAGTCACAAGCAAATTTATTCGTGTTTGGATTACCATACGACTTTTATACGCGCATCAAAACTACGTTTTCTGTATTTTCATTGTTCTAAAAACTCCGGCTCAGATAATATTGCTCTGCTATTAGCAAGTATACATTATACATGCTCATACAGAAAGTGGGACTGAGACAGCTATATTATTTGAAAATAGTTTGACTTGCTTGAGTTTATGAATAAACTGCTTGGATAACATCTGGTTTTATCAAAACAAAACACAAGTTCAGTAGTTTCAAAATTTATTTCTCAGTTTGAATTTTTGTCAAGTCAATCACTCATGCATTCATTCCGCGAAAATATTTGAAGAAGCACATTAGAGCAGTTCATAGCAAAATCAGGTAGCATAGATGTAATTTATGCGATAAACAGTTTTCAACTAATGCTGGTTTAATAAGTCATGTGAGAGTTCATACTGGGGAAAAGCCTTTTAAATGTGAGAATTTCTTTACAACTTTTGGACATTTATGTAGCCTTAAGCGGCATTTGGCTACTGTTCATATGTGAGCAAATATCCCAGTTGATTGATATCGATAAAAATATCGATTGTAACCGTTATTGATGTCAAATTGAGTTGCTTATTGGTAAAACCCAACCACGTCGCAGTTAATATGTAATATGAAGTCGTCCAACTTATCGAGATAAAATATTTATAAAAGTTTGATTGGCAGTTTTATCAAACAATAGATTTATTTGAGCAGGTACGCTTGTTTTGTCGCCCTTTAGCTGCATGCACTCTATATTATGTGCTGACGCGATATCTTTTTAAGTTGCGCAACATGTGAAAATGAATGAAAGCACAACATTTTTGATCTTACCAAATCTGAAAGTTAAATGCTGACTCTTATCTTGTTTAACTTATACTACAAGTGATAAGCACCTGTTATGGTCGTATATAAAAACCTACTGGAATTTTCCTAAGGTGAACGACATCCGAAGCCAATAACACGAAAACACTTAAAATACTCATTCTAATTTAGATATATTTTTACGAGTGCATGGATTCAAGTAGTGCGCTTGATTTGATTACTGGATATTAAATACCATACTTTCAAGTCTACATACGTAACCTTGTTTTTTAACCACTTGAATAAGAGTGAATAAAAGAAAAGTGAAGTTTTCTAATACCATCAGTTAAATTAAGCGGTTTACCGAACAAAATCATTTAACCTCACACCTGAATCTGTTGTTTGCTGATAAAACATGCCAGGCGGTGACTTTCTGCATACTTATACTGACAACTATATATAATTGCCCATAATGATTCGACTGTAAGGTCATTTCCATTTTAACAGTAGAATCCTGCAGTCGTATTTCTCCAACCGTCGAGCTTTAGTATTTGTTTGCTTATACAAGCTAGCGTATTTTGTGAAATAATAAACTGGTAGGTAATAACTGTATAATCATTAGTTTATATTTCTTAGAAATAAAGTTACGCATTTATTTCACGTTGTTGGTTTTTAAGTAGTAGCTTTCCTGTAGCATGTTCTTCTAGGACATGCCTAAAACGTTTATTAACAAAATATAAAACAGATAGATCTTAAGCATTTTTTACATATTGGCATGATCGTCAACTTCTTTCTTTTTAATTCGCAGAATCATAATATCATTAGAAAAGATATCTCCCAAGCTATACTTCCCGAAGGTCCAGCGGAGTGTTCTAAAGCCCATCTTACATCAGACCCCCGGATTTCCACGCAATCGACAGAACCACAAGTAGATTAAGGTTTACAATAACTTGCCATTGCCAACTGTTGACCCATACGTATTAACACTACTTTATAATAAACCTATTGTATGCTAAGTGGGGATTCAGATAGGCCATTTTAAAATGAGTTGTGTATTCGTGAATTAGGTAACGGGAGGTGCACTTTCGGATATACATCAGATAGCAGTAATTTGGCGTATGCCTGACGTCATCACATTGCCACGTCAGCACCAGAAAAACACGTATGTCAATAATTTGTTTAATCTTGTACGGATAAAAATCATCAAAGATGAAATGACAAAATTTGCATATGACAAAAATTTTATGCGTTCAGCGTTGGATTTTCGTGTGTTGTAAGTACAGGTAGTTTGCTTTGTTACAGTTTCGTTCAGAAGATAAGCAAAAGGTATATGCTATAAGTCATTACCACAAATTGCAACCAGGAATAACTTTACAATTTGCCATATTTCAGTTTTGGGGAAAATGGAGGAGTGGCAAATCGAACACATCACCAAAAACTTAATGCATTTAGTTGAGTTGACCGTATTTAATAGCTTAGTGAAAGCTGAACTTCTTGCTAGAAAAGTTCTCAGTAAAGCTGACGTGGATAAATTGGTAAGTCGATTTTATTTAAGATACTTTAAATAAAACATAAATTCAGTATTGGTATTGCATTTTTCGACAAGGTATAATAGCAGAAGTCTAATTTTCATCATTCTTTAATATTTCAGGATGCAGTCCAAAAACAAAATGGAGATTATGAAGCATGTCGGCTCTATTACCAAACGTTATTGACAAGAAAGGATGCCTATAAAATACTTTTCGAGGCACTAACTAAAAATTGTCAAAGTGGAGCTTACACCATTTTGATCAGAGTGCAACCAGAACTTTTCACCAAGCCGTTGACCTATTTGGGTATTTCAGCTAATTTGCAGGGCTTCAAAGATACAGTTATTGAAATACAT
>JAQFZG010004899.1:0-11059 GCA_034695465.1 Entomobrya nicoleti
TTATCACTAATCCGTTTGAACCTTTTTGTGAGAACAAAAGAAAGGTGTGATCGCTCTTTTCCCCTGAACCCTTTTTTGCTGATCGCTGTTTTACCCTGATCGCTCTTTTCCACACAATCCTCCAATATGTGTATGAAACTGTATGCTCGTATCACAAGCTTTTGTAACGCTTCTCAAGTAGATCTAAAACTACATACTTGAATTTTTCTCTGCATAAATTTTTAGATTCTTAAGATCGGCCAGATTTGTCCATGAAACCGGTTCTTAAGGTAATTCGAACTCTGGAGCAATTTGTAGGGAAAGAATATATATTTTTTTTACTTCTTTCTAACATTAACTAAATATGATAACTTTTGAAATGTCATGGTTTAGAGTTAGTGTGTACTAACTTTCAAAATTATTGATACAATTTCAGCTCAATTTTCATAGCATGATTTGTTTGTCTAGTAAATAGCATGGTTAGTATAGCAGAACAAATGCACATACGAAATATCGGCAAATATGAATTTTTAATTGGTACAATAGTCCCTTAAGAACATTTTAAAAAGCTGGTCATTTATTGTTTTACAAAATTCAAGTGAAAATATCATCAAAACTGCAACACGGGATTTTAAGAAAAAAACGAATCTGTTTCGAAACATTTGCTAGCAAGTAAGCTATTTAAATAAAAAAATGTACTCCTACATAAATTGCCGTACTCAATTAAAGTGGTCCTTAAATAAAAAACTGACTAAAAACAAAACTCAACGTTAGTTTATTAAGTTATACATAACACTAAATAAAATATTATTTTCGATCTAACTGACTATTTAAAAATTTGGCACACTATTTAGTATATTTAATATAATTGAACCACTGTAACGTTTTCTAATGCAAAAAAAAGTGTTCTTAAGTTATCATTTAATAAACCAAAACGTTGCTATTGTATTTAAAATGGAATAAATAGATGAAAAATTAATTGTTACATATTCACTTATCACTTCGTAAATACTTATAAATAAAATATTTTAAATTTAAGTATGACAGTTACGATATTAAAAAGAATGATTCACAAGTTACCAGTAAAATATGTAAAACTTAACTATGATTTTAGAAACATTATACAATGAATACATCAAGCTCATCATCAATAAATAGTGTAAAAGTCAATACATTACAATAATTCGTGTTACTACACCAATTAATTTTACATATGCGCACTGTTCATGCTTGATGAAATTTTTACTAGCGGGAAAGCTACGAAAATAATTACAGGAAATTTACTTGAATTACATTAAATTATTTGCATTTTACACAATCTTTAGGCATACTAATAACAATGTTTAAATAAATGGATATATATTTAAACCAACAATATTTTTACAATGCATTCTACTCAAAGTTATGCCTACCATTGTAGCCATTAGGGAAAAGGTAATTATTCAGACAAACTTGTTTTTTAATTTGGTCCGGAATCCTTTCGAAATATAGGTGAAAGTTAAACGACTCTTTGATCTTGTCAGGTCTATAATTTTAACAAAAAACTTGTAATAACATAAATGTTTAGTGAATCCTTTCAAATTTTTTGAATAATTAAATTGATCTTACTTCTGACTGGGGCTAACTGGTACATTTCCAAGCAGCCATTCAACTTTGTCTGATGTCCAAAAATATGCTGGTGATAACCATTTAGATGCAGTTGAAAGTCCATGTAGGACGCATGATGTTTCCTGTACTGCCACAGCTGCAGATGTATCATGAACTGCATCTGTGTACCGCTTACATAATGTTGATAAACACTTCCATGCTGTTGAAAGCCCATGTACTACGCATGATGTTTCCTCTGCCACCGCTACTGACGTTTCCTGTTCCACCGCCACTGACGCTTCCTGTTCCACCGCCACTGACGCTTCCTGTGCAACCGCCACTGACGTTTCCTGTTCCACCGCCCCTGACGTTTCCTGTGCCACCGAAAATGACGTTTCCTGTTCCACCGCCACTGACGTTTCCTGTTCTACCGCCACTGACGTTTCCTGTGCCACCTCCGCTGACGTTTTATGTTCCACCACCGCCGGCGTTTCCTGTGCCACTGCCGCTGTTAATAATTCACGAACCGAATCTGCATGATTAAGCACCAATTTAGCATCTGTTGGACGAGTCTGCGTACAATTTGTTCCATAATTGATTATAGCTGTGAACTCGCTCTTAATCCACCTCCAAAATTTATTACTCTTGTAACAAAATTCCTCATATATGTTAACGAGTTCCAGTAAAATCGCAACTTGATGAGCAGTAGCTTCATTTACCATTCTCTATTAGTACAAAAAATATATCATGATAAGATTTTCAAGTATTATGCACAGTAATTTCAGCGAGGTTAAAGTTTATGTTACATAATATTATAGTTTACCTGGTAATTGTTTACTGCATAACTCATAGCGAGAAATGGAAATACAAGTGCAAAAGTCAACAAGAACAGTGTTGTCATAACAAGTGCATGAACGGTTAAAAAATGTTCCTGGTTCAAGTTTTCTTTTGAGAAAATCCCATCAAAGTTCACTTCTCCAGTTGTAACTATGACAATCATTTTTGTGAATACTACGTTCCATGAAAATGCTGCTTCCTATATTTGACAGTTGGAAAAAATGGATACATTTGATATGCATACAAGCTTGCAACCAAAAATTATACAATACTAAAATAAATGATTTTACTTACATTTGGCCAAAGGACATTAAAAATAAATCCAAAGGCAAGTAGAGTAATCGCGAAGGAGACGATAATTAGTATAAGTTTTTTGACACCCTGAAATTACAATATTTGTTTCTAAATTATTAAATTTGCTTAAGCAAGCCTTATAGTTTTAGTGTAATTTCCCATTAAAGCATGCCTCAAACAAAATTAGGTAGTAAATTCCAAAAGTCTCGGTTTTCACAAATTGTACTGGAATCGATATGACTGCAGCCACTAGTCCCATCTGGACAAATAACGGAAATTATTAGAGACACATATGCACATTAGACGTTAATTAAATTTGTAAAATTTCCTTACCGCGGACACATAAGTACACATTTTGCGTATTTCCATTAGAAATATAACAACCAGAAATGTAAAGTGGCAAATGGTTTCCAGTTGCTTTATATGAAAAAGCTTGCTTCGACTTAGTAGCAGTTTAAAAATTATCACCATAAATGATATCCCAAAGACTAACCGCCGAATAACACAAATGAATATGTTGTGACTAACAAAACTAAGGACATTGAATGGGTATGTTGTAACATTGTATGATGCAGTATTATTTGGTGCTGTGACGTTGCCTTCCTTGAAATCGATACCAGTTGCATTGTTTTCGGTATCGTTCTTTACGGTGATGTTTGACGCTGGAATGTCTGTAGCTCCTCCTAGTATAAAAACTATAGCCAGCCAAGCCAAAGCAACCTAATGTATGAGACGTGAGACAATTATTACATGAACTGAATGAATAATTATTGCTGCTTATCACATTTATTTTTAAAACTTACTTTATATAAAATGGAAAACCGAATGAAATTTTGATACTTTTTGACTTTGTCGAAAACATAGAACTGCACTAGAGGATGCATACACATGTCGTAGCAATATACCCAAGGAAGGCGCAATACCTGCGATATTAATCTGGTTTGGGGTAGTTCTAAGTCGGTATTTCCGTTTCGAGACGAATCAGTCGCAGTTGAAGCTGTGGCACCTGAAACTTTTGAAGCTGTGGCGGTAGAAGCTGTTGCAGTGGAAGCTGTGACACTTATAGCATTTTCAGTGGAAGCTGTGACACTTGGAGCCGTTGCAGTGGAAGTTGTGACACTTGGAGCCGTTGTGGTGGAAGCTGTTGCAGTTGGATCTGTGGCACTGGAAGCTATTGCAGTTGAAGCTGTTACAGTTGAAGCTGTATCAGTGGAAGCTGTTGCAGTTGAAGCTGTGGCACTCTGAGCCGTAGTGGTGGAAGCTGTTCCAGTTGAAGCTTTGGCAATTGAAACTGTGGCACTTGGAACGGTTGCAGTGCAAGCCGCTGCAGTTGAAGCTGTGGCACTTGGAACTGTTGCCGTGGAAGCTGTTGCAGTTGGAGCTATGTCAGTGGAAGCTTTCGCAGTTGAAGCTGTGGCACTTGGAACGGTTGCAGTGGAAGCTGTTGCAGTAGAAACTGTGGCACTTGGAGCCGTTTCAGTGGAGGTGACTTTAGGAGCTGAGGCCCCCTCTTTTGAAGATTCGTCTCCTTACAAATTTGCTGAGAACTTTCTTTCTGTTTAAACTCAAACGGGTCACCAGTTAGTGCACTGAAATCAAAACGAGATTCAAAATCTTGGCTTATATGAAATAAATTAAGTTGAATCACGTTGCATTCTAAGTCAAACCAAATAAATAAATTCAATACCTAAAGTTACAGGACACAGTCCACAAAGATTCATTCGACTTGTCGTACTGATCTCGTTCCAATATTAGCCCGTGATCAAAAGCTCTGAGTAGAACTTTGTGGTAGTTTTCATTGATTTTTGTACCTCTACTGAATCTACAACAAAATACAAAAATGAATTATATTTTAAAAACTTTTCAGTAGCATATTCCATTCAAAAGTCAAAAATCAAAAACACTCACCTTATCCAAATATCAGCTCCTCGACTCAAAAGAATATCAATTATTTCAGCACGTCCATACCGAGCTGCTATGTGCAAAGCTGTTTCATTACTAATGTCACGTGCATTAAGGAACCCTTTCATACCATCATAGTCATGCGGAAACGTGTCAATTCTCTCAAATATCATCTTGACAGCCTTGGTAGCTTTCTCTTTACCACCTGTAATTCAACAAACACAAATATAACACCGAGATCTTTTGTTTTACCTAAAACACTCCATCAAACTAAAAATTATTCACGAAAGAAATTTGATATACATTAATAAGCAAACTTACTAGTTCCGCATGCAAAATGAAGGAGAGTGCAATTTAAACCAGATTTAAGCTGAATCGCAACCTCCGCAAAGGTTTTTGCATTCTCTTTGATTTTCTCCTCGACGCTTATCCAATCCCCATTCTCCGCGCAGTTAAATAGATTTTTGTGATAATGTAGCTCCTCCATCTCAATATTGACACTTTTGCCTTTGTCCATTTGTTTAAACTTTAAAACTGAACATTTTTTATTGTTATTTTGTAATACTGAAATGCTAGAAAATAACAATAGCCAAATTATGGATAAAAATCTATTTAAGCTGTCACCAAGCTTAAAAGCGAATTAAACATTTTCAAATTTGCTCAAACTTTGTTTCCAAATAATATTACCACAACTAATATTAATATTTAAATAACAACAAATGTTTTTAATGTACTTTCACTTGAGAAATCCACAAACTTTTAAACTCGTTTTAGAGAACCGCATTTTGTTGCAGCTGCATCGAAAACACCAAAAATCCAACTGAACTAAAATTTAGGGTTCAGTTTTAACATAATTGCGAGACAAAGATGATGCTGTGTAGTGCTGAAATGCACCCAAAAATACTCCACGCGACGGAAGCTCGAGCTTTGTTGCGTTTTTTCTCTTTAGCAAGCTGGTAGTGATAGTGATACCCATACCATACCGCACCTATGTCTAGCCTTTTGGCAGATGTGCTGTTAAAAATAACTTGTTATGTGTATTTCGATAGAGAACAGGGGAAACCTTTTTCTCTGTTGAAGAATACAATATATGTACTCATTCATTTTCAAAAAAGCACCATGTGCTCCCAAATATACCTCTCCTTTATGAATGGAGATACATAAAAAAATATCCCTGCTGTGTACTTCAGCTTTGTAATGAGAATACTATTTGTATGTATGTATTCCGGATAAGTCAAAGCTGGACAATATTTCCATTCAGAAAAATATAATAGAGAATGGAAGTAGACTAGTGTTATAGCGATTATAAATGACGTAGCTGAAAACGACGATGTAAAATTATTCCAGTGGCTGTAATAGCGATCATAACAACGTGACTCGAATAATGCGACTTATAACGACTCTAGTGATGGTCTATGTTGTTGCTAATGAAAAGTGCTTTCGAATGAGATGTCACATGATATGTAAAGATAGTACACTTTGACCCCAATCAAGACACCCAACATCCAACCGCTCACTTCAACAAGCTCATATTTTTTTCTAGCTGAACTGTGAAACACTGCTATTATGCTGCTTTGCTTACTATTCCTAAAGCAGCGTTGTTTTCTCTCTAAAAGTTTTTTTTATTAATAAACGTGCTGTAAGAGCGATCATAACGACGTAGCTGAAACGATGTGACTTATAACGACGCTCGGGATGGTCATTGTTGTTGCCAATTAAAAATACTTTCGAATGATATGTCACATGACATGTGTTTGACATTGCGACATTTGACCAGGATTTCTAACCTATACAGGTCACTGCAACCTCAAGTGATACATGATTCGTGATCTACTCGACCAGAGGTTCCGATTGCGCTATTCAAATGTACATTATGTACAAGTTCAAAATTTTCGACTTTGACCTTTGACCTTGGGGTTTGACCTAGGGGGCGCAAAATCAATTGGCTTCTTGCCCTTGACCATAGTGACCTACATGCCAAATTTGAGCAAAATCGGTCTACGCGTTCTTGAGTTATCGTGGTGACGGACAGACAGACGGACAAACAGACAAACGCGTTAAAGTCAATACACCGCTGAGCTTCGCTTTCAGCTACAGAATAATCCAATTTTCCTAATTTATTTTAATTCTGTTCACTCGCACGACTAAAATCAAACTGGACCAAACAAAACTTCTGAGTTGTCATTTTTATTTAAACATATCCAGTATAATTATCTTGTTTATATGACAGCATGAGTTTTAACCTATTCTGTGAGATTTCGATTTTCTGCTTGTGTGATTCAAGATCTTAGAAATCTTGTTGACCACTCCCGAAAAAAATTTGACAAGATAATAAATTCCAAATGAAAGGGAAAACTTACAAAAAGTACATTTACCCTTTTTATTTTTTGAAATAGATTCTCGAATCTCAGAATTCCATTTCCCTAAAACATCATTACATGGAAGGGGATTGATGTGAAAAAGATTGTTACGTAACATATTGGGTGCATTCTTATCTGGTGTCAAAATATTAACATTTGTCATCATCCATCCCACTCACCCAGAATGAAATTTGGGCTGTAGATATGCCGAAAAGAACATTATTCCTTCTGGTTATTTGTGAAGGTGCAGTTGATGGAATATATTGGATTACGATAAAGCAAGTGAAAGAAAGAAACGTGTCAAAATTAAATTGAAGGGAAAAGGGAACTTTTGACTATACTGTATAAACAAATACATACATATTTGCTCATTCATAATAAAGGGGGTATTTGGATGAATTAATCGACTTTTGGTTGCTCTAACTTGTTGTGTGTAATATTCGAGATACAAAAAAAGATTCACATCAATGCACCTTTATCATTAGAGTATATATTCCATGCATTTTCGACACTAAATCAAACTGTAAAAAATTATAAGCTGAATTAAAGTGATGAAATATATATGCTGATAACACACATAAATCATGATTATCCATAAAAAACAGCTCTCTTTTAAATGAACACATTCAAGTTTCAATATAAAAAATAACAAAACTTTACTCGAAACACTTTTTTTCAACAGTTATTAATTATATCTGATATTATTCGAAAACTGGTTTGGAGTCGAATAACATATATATCTCAAGTACATGTCTACCTTTTAAAGAATATAAATGTTGAAAACAATCAGTTGATGTTGCTTATATTTTTATATTGGGACATTATTACTTAACTTTTCATTTAAAAAATCCAAATTTATTTAAGATGAAGATTTAACAACTTTAAAGAAAAACATTATAATTTAGAATGCTAACTTAAAAATGTATGTATTACGTATTTTACATTTTTACTGGACAAAACAAGCCATACTGAAGTTTAGCACGAGTTAAAAACTAATGAGCAACAAGTGTAGTGATGAAATACATGCGGTTTAGCCGAGGGTTACTTTTCCTATATTTCCTTTTATTAAGTCCAGTTTGTGCGAGTGAAATGCAAAGCGAATCAGTTAAAATGTCAACGAATTACTGTTGCATGGAGAACGACTCTTTATGTAATTTTTTTCATTAGGATTCGTTACATGGATCACGTGAAATTCATGCCACTGATTTACATGAAAATGGAATAAATAGTTTTTGAAATATCACCGTAACATGTTGACGGACATATCTGTATTTTTCCTCCCTGCAGTACTCAAATAGTCAAAGGCAAATATTTCTTTAGTCGTTTTTATAACTTAAAAGAAATTTGCATGTTTTATTTTTCGCTATTTGATATATACATTTTAAATTTTTGTACCTGACATTTACAAAATAAATTAGTGTGACCAAATTATATATTCAATAGTTAAAATCATGTTGGGTATATTTTTAAACTATTTATTTATTAAACTTTTTAATAAAGGCTCAACGACTTCAGAAACAGACCAAAGTTTTTTACATGATTACTTTATGAAAACTTGTGGATTGAATTTAAGAGCTAGGTTACCATTTAGGATAACGATAAAATAGAACAGGGAGGCAATTGAATGGGTGGGGAAGAAAATAGACAAGGGATACACAGTCAGATTTTTACAGTGATTAGATTTGGACGTAGGACTTTTTTTTAACTGTTTGGTCGTTGAACTCTTTAAATGCTCTTAAAAAATTTACCGTTTTAAAATAATTTTATGATTTTTTTATTATTTTTTAGAATGCAGTTTTTGTACAGTCATTTTTTTATTGAACATTTGATGGTATGAATTTCTTTTCTAAATCCTACGCTTTTATGTCATAGAAATAATTTTTAATAAAATTAAAAATATAATATTGGTTAAAAATTATTTAATTGATTTGACAACTAATTAAATTAATTTTCTTTTAAATGCAATCAGTAAAAGTAGGATTTTTCCGGTAATCCATTCCCCCAAAATACAAATTTAGTGTCAATATAAATAAAATAAAGCTGAAAATAGTAAAAACGGTCATTTTAAATGTATTCCACGTGTACATTTGTAATTGTGATGAGTTTTACTTTAAGTCAAGTCACTTCACGTCTTGTCTTGAAATCTTTTATATTTCTCAAAATAATTAAATTTTCAATTTTGTCGTTTTTTGTCAAGTTTGTCATTTTGTCTCTAAAATTAATTATTTTCAAAATGCACAATTATCCTCAAATTATGTAATTGTCGATTATTCTTTATGTTTTACAAACTTGGCTAATTTACCAGATGGCTTGATATATGGAGCGTCCTTTGAGTTAATATAAACCGTTTTATTTTTGCTGCTCTCCATATCTCCCATCTCACTCTTTTGTTTGTTGCTTTTGTCGTCAAATCGACCCGACACAAATTTATTCCAAGATAGGTCTCCATTTGATATCTTAATTTTATCCAAGATGTGTCCGATGTCTTGGGGTAACTTGGTCAAAACACTTTCCAGTTTGTCTTGTAGATTTCTTCGACCAGCTGTTGTGGTAATCACAGGAACGGGTAATAATAGAATGAGAAGTAGCTTCAAAAGGAACAATGGAATAAGAAGAGGAAGTAGAAGAAGGAGTAAAGGAAGTAATAAAAGCTTTTTAAGAGCAAGTAGTCCTTTCAGCAACCCAACTAAACCCACAAGTCCCTTTAATCCTTTTAGTCCTTTTAATCCCAGAAGACCAATGAGCTCCGTAGGAAAGTCCAAATCGCCATCATCATCGTTTCCACCAGCCCAACCATAAGACTGCATTTTCATTGGCTTCATTTTTTTTTACAAAATACAATAAATAAATCAATTATACTCCAATTAATTATTACGCATGTAACTTATTTGATTTACTTGGTGGTGTTGGTATTGGTAAACAATTGGAATTGGGAGTGCCTCCATTGGGGCTCCATATCCTCCTGAGTTGCCATAGCTACTACTTGATATAGGGGCAGAATAGCTACTGCCTCCATCCCTGGCATTACTATAAATACCGCTTGATATATTAACCAAAGAGTTATATTGCGGGGGTGGTTGTGGCTGATAAATATTCCTGGAGCTGGAAATTGTGTTAAGAGATGAAGTAGAATATGTGCGTGCTGGAATCGTAATTAAGATACTCACTCCCATCAACATGACAACCTTAGTTGCTGATATATTATTTGGGTGATGGTTTCGGTTCCCCATTATTCTAGGCTTGTCGTAACAAAAACACTTCAAACTTGCTCATAACTTTCTCAATTTTCCTTCAAGTTTCACTTATTTCACTGCAAAGTTGTCCATTGAAAAAATGACTAGAAAAATTTTTCGCACAAAAATCCCAATAATTTTTTTTTGTCAAAGATCCAAATATGGTTTTCGTACTTTTAGTAAAGTTTGGTCGAGAAAATAAATACCCACCATGCAGATGGCTTCAGCAGCAAGAACTGATGAAAAGAAATGGTGAAAATGTGCTTTTTATAGTTTTTTTATGCGTAACTTGTATCTTTTTAAATTTGTTTTCGTCAAATAAGTATGTGTGTTATAAAAATATAGCACTAAAAATGAATTCTGATCAAAAAATATAAACGTGCGTATAAATGTTCGGAGTAAAAAATTCGTGTGTAAACAACATTTTTTTTGCAGAATTGCAATTGTATTGTTTGAACATAAGTGCATTTATTTATATCAGTTAGTTTGTTGATAGGCTACGCAATTTTTATATTCCTTCCCGTGTGCATCATTATCATAAGTCGATATCTAAAAAAAGGACAAAACAATTAATGATGTGATGATTCAAACGTATATGTCGTATCTGTCTACTGGTTGAATATAGAAGATGAAGAATGTATTTATGCATTAGTAACTGGCCATAAAATATTTCAGACTTTTTTTAAAAATTAAATCTGCTTTATATAGGATCTCAATTCCACAACTACAATAAAGAAATACAGATCAATAATTATTAAGTGTCCGAATAGTGCTTCATAAGATCACTCGATAATAACAGGGAATAAGTGTCTGTCTGTCTGTATGTATGTTTGTCTATATCCACGATATCTTTCAAACGGGCAAACT
>JAQFZG010004900.1:0-11059 GCA_034695465.1 Entomobrya nicoleti
TATTTTATCCATATTCATTTTTACTTAAAGTTCCCAGAGGAGTCGGGAACTATTCTTTTACCTGTCATACTTGACAAATAGCGAATCATATGTTAACTAAATACACATTTCATGCTTCTAATTGACATTGTCCTAATCATATTAATCTCAGGCACTTAATTTAACATCTTCAGGCTCCATACCCGACAACCCGCACAAGGACCTTAAGTTAAACTTAGCTTACGGCCCTTCACTTGTTTTCTTTTTAAGCTATGCCGTCATTCCCCCCCAAAAAATTGATGAATGAATAATTCACTTCTTAATTTTGATTGGTCAAGTTTTATTTTCTGAATGTTAATTTATAATTAATTATCTAAGTAATTTGAAAAAAATTTACAACCATTAACCACAATTTTAAGTATAAATCATTATTAAATTTCAAAGGAAAACTATAAGGACATATCTTGTATGAATTTTCATGTTCATGTTTCATTTTCATTTTTGGTCTACATTTAACGCCTAAGCACACCAAAAGTGTCATGATTATGAATCACAGTAATATTACTCAAACCTTCTTGTGTACATCCCTTAATTAACGCGCAAATATTAAAGGGCTCATAGTCAAAACCTAATATTTGAACATCTCTCACAATACCGGGTACATATGTAGTTGTATCGTGAACCTGTATACAAACCGAACTCCCATCCCGTTTGATTAACTCCCTAGGTTCGATTCCATGAATAACCAATGACTTTGCTGGAAAACCGATACTGCAGTCATCACGAGACCCTGCGGTTTCATAGTATTTAGCAACACTGTCCCTTATGAGCTCACGTTCGAATGCAATAGAAAGGCCAGATTTTTTGTAGTCACCATACATTCCTAACAATTTGAGTGAAGTAATTTCTCTTCTAGTTGCATTCAGCTCTTGATAGACCCCAAGTCTGTCCTGGAAAACAAACTCGTCCAGACCAGATTCTTCCTGATTTCTTCCAGTTTGAAAAAATACGTAGCTAATTGGTAAAAAATATGAAAATAATTTTATTTTTAGCTTACACCAATTTTAAATACTTTAATATTATTTGAAATATTAACTTACAATCCTATAACACTAACGTGTGTACCATAAGTATGGTCACTCTGGGCGCCAGAAGCGAAAACATTTTCGCAGTTCATTCTCCCGGAGTCGTTACCTATTGACCAGTAATATTCAGGCCGTTGACAAAACACTACTGCAGCCAGACCCACTGATAGAAGCAGGCTATAACAAAAGTCTCTTTTTTGAGCTAACATTTTACAAATGAAATGTTTAAGGGGACCCTCACATCCCTGGAAGTTGAACTCTGGACTCTGAGGTGGTTTTTAATGGTTTTCTTATAAACCAAACGCGCACCCTTTGCAATGTATTGAATCCCTGCAGGACAAAGTTATGCTTACCCTACAGGGAATGCAAATAATACTGTCTATGTCTTGCTCGTGTATTGGCAAGTAGTTATTCAAAAGCGTTGAGTCAGCCAGCCAGTATTGCTTTCATCATGTTTGTCCTGTCGGGGTACACTCTTTGGATGCTTGTTATAGGTTACTGCAAGTGCCAAAAAATGCATACTTTTAATTGCTACTACAATTAAATTTTTTATACAACAGTTGATTAATTGAGTGGGTAACATTGTAAATGTATGATTACACTTTAAGTATTTGAAAACTACAAGTAAATTCCTACCTTAGTTTGATCTCTGAATCTCTTCAAAGTCCGACAATTAACAGGTAAATCACTGCTCATTGAAATTCATTCACGACCAAAATTGATCAACTAATTGACTCCTGATAAAAACTGTTAAATAACCACTATTTAACACTATAAAGTTACCCACCATTTTAAAAAAAAATGTTTTAACTACCTGCTTAGAAATGATGAGTTACCGGTGCGGTGGTGGTGGTTGTAGTAGTATGATTGTCGCATACAAAATACATAGAGTTTTTTACGTGTAAGCAAACAGCAAATGATTGAAAAGCCCAGCCCAGCAAAAGGCAAGTCCAACTTAAGACTTCAATGAAATATTTTGTATGTTGGCTTCTGGTAGAGTAGAAATTGCTTGGTTAGAATGCGGCAAAGCTATACTGGTCACTGTCAAAAATGCGCCATTTTGTATGCAACGAAAAGAAGATTTGCCACGGAAAACAAAAACAGGATCTATTTTATCTTATTTTTATTCAAGAAAAAATAAGGATTTTCCCTGTTTGTTTTTCAAATTTGGGGCAGGCAGTTTTCCTCCAGTTTCAATGCAATTCCTCGAAACCCATGGAAAATATTGGGGATAGATTTAAATTGGAAGTAAACAGTTGAGTAAAGTATCCAGTTTGATAACCTATTTCAATGATCCATTTTTACGGACTTAACTAAATAAAAAATGCATACATTTTTATCTGTATTTGATACTTATCTGTATTCGACATCCGGTGTTTACATGAAAAAACCTTATGCGTTTACTTCGAATGAAATTGATAAAACTGCATAAAGTTGAATTGGTTTTACCTGGTTTACATTTAGTCGTTGGGTCAAATATACACATGTAGCTCATGGAAGAACGAAATGAGCTGGTCATTTAAATTATTGATATTGGACGATTAAGAGAAACAAGTGTACAAATATAAGTTGCCATTTTAGTCTCAAAACAATAAAAAGAGGTCAGCATATAACTAAAAGAGAATTTTAGATGCAGTGAAAAAACCACTGACACGTGGAAAAGTAAAAACATCCGACGTATCATATTTTAGCCTTGAAAATTAAAAATTGGTCTATTTTGGATATTTGACGTCGGTGTTTTCGGATAAAGTAAGGTATGTACGTATCCAAGATTCGTGAAAATTACAATACTCATTATCCACGAATATAGAACCGAAACCAGACTTCAGATTTACGATGTCACATTATTTATTTAAAATTAAATGATACAGAAGTTTCAAATTCTCTCGTTCCAGCAGCATACAAAAGAATATTATATTTCTCTTGAATGTAGCCACTTTACATATCCAAGCATTCATTCCAAAATAGAATGCAGAAAAAATGTATATTTCATACAGATATATCATCATCACTAACTTCACAAACTCAATATAAATTTTAATGATTACTTGCTTGACCTAATTTTCAGAACTAATAAGTGTAGTTGAATGAAGTTTACATGGAGCACATAAATGTAGACTTGGCATTTATAAATAATTAGAGTATGCTATTATAACTTTTATAACATCCATTGACTTTATGCAGGTATTTAGCATATAATTTTACTAATTTTTTATCTAAATTTAATAATTTGCAATACCTTAAAAAGTCGACAGATCTCATTTCAACACAAGTCCAGCTCTCGATTTTGCTCAACAATATTTAACTTCCGTTTTCCTTGAAAAATATATAAATGCTGTTAAAATAATTTCTTTCGTCTGGTTATGATTATGAGTTTGTTTGTGAGTTAAATAGTCGTATACCACCAAAACCCGTCCTTTCCCTTTGTTAATTTTTGCATACTTGATCTACAACATCAACGTTTTTTCTTTTCTGGTAAAATAGTTTAATTATGCATCATACAAAAAGTTAAATTTTATGCAGGTAAATAACCACGATCGATGACTTTGATACAATTCAACTTGGATTTGTAGTAGTCTTATAATTTTTTCTTTATTTTAAACCAATTTCGAAATATGAAATACCATATAATTTTGAGATAACCATAAGAAATGTATTCAACAATACGCGCATATAAATATGAATTGAGTTTGCATACCTTCATTGTAGACATCTTACCGCGAACACGATATTGCTTAAGTTCCTAATTGTATTTTGGCTTGTTTCTGTATTCTAGCATTCAAACCCAGTTCGGCCTAAACAGGTATGATAAAGAAATGAACTTCCCCCCATTGTGTTGTTAACAAGAAATTTAAGTTTGAGCTTTGCACAAAAAATTAAGTTTAACAAAAATTGGGCATGATTGCAATAAATTACAAATAAATAATAGTAAAAACATGGGCATAACACAAGTTCATTAGATATAGTAGTATAAGTATGCATTTAATAAAAGTGAATAATTGCGTGAGAACTTTTGTGGCCGCAAAGCATGCTTTTCAGAAGCTAAGTAACCTTATTGTCAATATCATGAAATGGATATCTATTTTAAAATTGGTGTAAGTACAGCTTCATTTATTTATGTATATTTTTTATAACAGGAATTAGGTAACGTACTTGCTCTCCAAGTAAATCGAGATATGCTATTCGTACTAACGTCAATAAGGAATTATGTCTTTAACGTATTTTACTAAACTAGTTACTATGAGAATAAATTAAGAGTAAATTACACTGATTTTGAAATAATATCAGTAAGGCTTTGACGGTTGTTTGCAATTATTTGGGTTTTTTTGTATTTTGTCTTTACTTATATGTTGAATACATATTGTACGTATATTGTATTTATTGAGTAAGAATGCAAATTCAGGTTCAAGGGCAATAACATCAACACAAATAATTAGGGATGACGCCAATAAGGGAGTTTTGTGTTGTATGTTTTCTAATGGGATCGTAAGTTAAGATGATACTTGATTTATTAATAAACTGGTAAAACTTTGTTTTATCTGTATTACTTATCAACGTAATTTGTACTAAAAAACCATTTATCCAATGGAAATTAGGGCTATTTTCCAAAACGTTGTTCACAATTGGCAAAATTTTGAATCGACTTCTCAAATTTTGTATAATCAAGATCCAGCAAGTTTGGTAGGGCACTATGAGAAAAATATGTTAACATAATTATTTTATTATTTTGGTTTTTGCAAATGAAAATATCGTAGTGTGTTTTTTTTCTGAGAGTTACTGAATTTCCGTATTCCGAATATGCCAAGTTAAAAAACCCATCAATGATTTTTTTCTCTCCCATAATCATCAACAAATCTGGTTCAGCTTTGAATGTTGAACGTTTTTCCACTTCCACTAGCCATAACTTCGAATACATAATTTTATTTAGATGATCGTCAAAAAGCTGGTTGGTTAGTGTTGATGATGGGTTGGATATACATTTTTTGTCCAAATAAATCTCTCTGATGGTTTGGAGCAAATTTTTTTTACCGTCTTGGCGACAGCGAATGAATAAGGTCAGATGATCATCTCCATGTGGGAAATTAAAAAAGGTAAGCTTATCTGATTTAATTGCATAGTTTATAAGATAAAAATTATTATGCACAATTTTTTTTGTCATAGCTTACAAGCAAAATCGTTTTTAAGTAAACTCGTTTTACTTGCGTATACTATATAGTTTACATTATCAAAAGAGCACTGCAGAAACTTTTTGTTCAAGTGCTCACACAACACATTTGAGTGAAATTTCAGAGCTCTTACAAAAGAGGTAATTAGATTAATAAAACTTATACGCTTTTTAAAAATGTTCAAAATAGTACATGTGCCTGTATTACCTTCTGGGTCACAGAACGACAAGTACTTTATATTAAAACGAGATGCCCAGCAAGCTATTTCCGCAATTTTCTCCAAGTAACCTGATAGGTTAACGTTTCCATTTTCGTTAAAGTAATCCTTTGTTTCATAACCAAGAGAGATTGCAAGGTGGACTGGAACTTTTTGTAGTGTGGCAGTATCAATTTCTTCTAATTTAGACACTTTTCCAAAAAATTGAAATTGAAGCATATTTTTCCACAAGTTTTCTACTTTTGGACGAATAAGTAATTCATAGACTAGTAACAATTTGTAACAAACTTGCAAACAAGATTGTTTGATATTTTGTATCATTTTTGCTGCTTTAGAAAACGTTGGGTTGGTTAAGAGGAACGTCCAAATTCTATGAAAGTAAGAACGAAACTGAATTTAGGTAAATAATTGTCCTGTAATATTACCTTTCCCATATTTTTATGCTAATTGTTTTGTTCGCTTGAGAATACTGTAAAATTATATCAAATTTATAAAGTAATATCCTCAAATTAAACAAATAATAATCTACTTACGCAATCCTCATACAGACAGGTTTCTTAAAAGGATAAAATCGAGTTCAGCTCAACGTACTTCATTCTAAGCGGCTGAGTTACAATTCGAGATCAGACGAGTAAATAACAGCTTTCGCTAGAGCATTTTTTTGTGCACACACTACGCGTTACACATCATGTCGTTCTCATTTTCTCTTACCCAAACATATGAAGCGTCAACTTCTGAAAGGCTTCTTTTTGAAGAAATTAAACAAGGGACTATTCCGAAACATGGTGCAATCATCATGGATGGGTACGTTAGTTTAAAGTGCCTATGTCCAAATGTACTTTTGAGAAACTTACTTTGTTCTAATTACTTGTACTTCCAGAAACCGTAGTTTTGCCAAACAATCACTTTCTGGTAACTTATTAAAAGGATACAAAATGGGCTACATTGCTTTCACTCGGGCGATGCATATGTTTTTGGATTGCGGAATTGCCGAGATGACGGTCTACGTCTTTAGCCAGGACAACTACAAGCGCCCTAAGGCAGAAGTGGACAGCATAATGAATGTGATGCTCAAGGCATTTCAACAATTTGAAAGAGAGATGTAAGATTACCATTTTAACACATCTACCCAGCAAGGCCGCACACATTGTCAAATTATTATGACACATTATGGCATTGTTTTTAAATAGTGATTACATAAACGAACTGGGAATCTGTTTTGAAGCGATTGGAAAATGGGAAAGTAGTCCGTATTCGGAAGTTAAAAAAGCTATTGCCGGACTTATGGTAAAAACGAAAGGAAATGATAAGTTGAAGATAAATATGGCTATGGGATATTCAGGTAAAATGAAATCATTGTGATATTTAACGGAATATTTGACTTTATATCTAGTTGAAGTCGTTTGATATATTTTTTATCTCCAGGTAGAGAGGAAATAGTAGCATGTGCCGAAACTATCGTACAGGGACTGGAAGACGAACTGATTTTGCCAGATGATTTGAGTGAGGCATTAGTGCAAAATATTTTGACACTTAAAGGTACGAAACCAGTGGATCTTCTGATTAGAACGTCAGGGGTTACAAGACTCTCTGATTTCTTGCTTTGGAATACAAATGATAACACACATTTGGAATTTATTGATGTAACGTGGCCAGAATTTAAATTGGATCAATTCATCAAAGCCATCAGTAACTACCAGCATCATCTGCTGTTATCGAAGTCTAAGTGTACAAATACATTGTTATCTCTTCATAATGATCGAGTGATCACTTTTGTCGAGCAGTTTAAAACCAAAAAGTGGGAAATTGTTAAAACTTTATGTGAAAATTGAAAGGCATGCTATAGTTTTCTCATTTACTATCAAAAACTGCTATCTTCACAAATAGTATGCTGAATATATCAAAATTAAACTTCTGTCAAATCTCTATTTCACGTAGCATCTATAAATGAAACGACAATACAATTCATACTTGTATGAAGATTTTTTTTTTCAATATTTTCAATTAAAAAAATCTAATTGGGTACAGTATGGATTAACGTAAGCTACAATATAATAACACATTTTTTTCAA
Source organism: Entomobrya nicoleti (assembly GCA_034695465.1). Classification (NCBI taxonomy): domain Eukaryota; kingdom Metazoa; phylum Arthropoda; class Collembola; order Entomobryomorpha; family Entomobryidae; genus Entomobrya; species Entomobrya nicoleti. The sequence goes on from JAQFZG010004900.1 coordinate 7,520, forward strand.
AAAAATGACGTTAAAAACCCGTTATTATGCTTCTTTGGCATAAACCACTTCTTGATACCGTAATAAAGCTCTAAATGATGAAATTCCACAATGTTATATCTATCAATCAGTCGCTTAAGTAACATTCGACAAATAAGTCGAACTGGATTATTTTCACCATAAATTTTAAAAATCTGCCGTAATCCTGATTTTTTTTTGAAGCGAGACCACAAATTTAATTTTTGGTCACATGAACTTCGTTTTCACAAATTCATATTACGCTTATTTTTAGTGAAGTTCGATATTCCGTAATAGCATATGTTTTAATTTTCTAAACAAATGCATATTATATAATCGATGAAAAGTGACAAAATTGGGAAAAAGTTTGATAGTAGGAATCTTCAATCATGGACACAACACATGTTCATAAGATATGATGCTTGTAGAATTATAGCAAGAGTGTAATTTCGTGAGACCTTTGCTGGCCTCATATGTGTGTTACTTGTATGCAAAATAATCAAGTTGATCAAATCTACAATTTAGCATTAATTTACAAATTGATGTAATTACAGCTAAATCATGCATATACAATTTTACAACACTAATTAGGAAACATTGTTCTCATAGTACAGTGATATACTATTTGCAGTATCATAATTAAGGAACTGCGTCATTGGGGTAGTTGAGTAATACTAATATTTTAGTCGTGAGATCCTGGACCGTTTTTGTAATTTTCTGTTTTTGTATGTTTAATTTTTAACGATATTTTTTTGATTTTATATAATTACAAGTTCATCTTCAAGGGCCGATTTCCTCATAATTTAGAGAAAAATGAACTCATAAATGATATCCCACACTTTCTACACATCAATTCACTATTTCAGCTTACTCAAATTTTTTCGTTCCGTTTTCCTATGCTTATAGCGTGCTTCCTTCGCCAATTTTTGATGTATATTATTATGAGTCAACTACTAATAAATGATAAGTGTGTCAAACAAATTCGCATGTAAAAATCACTACCTTATGTATTTTTGTGATTCGCAGGCTATGTTGACTTAACATGATTTCATTTTGTATATTTTGTGGAAAACAATAAGCATGTAATATCTAATTATATAAATTTATTCCATTTAAGATTGTTCGGGAAATCCATATAACACCATTTGAGCAAAGAAATAAACCTGAAAACATATTTGTGTAAAACGATAATTCCGTGAGAATTTTATGTCGAAGCAACAAAACAACTATGTTGCCATGATCAAGATAATGATATCAATGTCAAAATTTATATATGTACTGGTTAATTCATATGGGTTTTTTCCTTGCTAATCGTTAGTACAGTGATACACTGTTACCATTACAGCCAGGAAATAAATGATAAGTGAATACTAGCAAAAATACATAACTTAACTAACAAAACTTAAAAATAACCTATACACATTATTTTTAAATCTTCCAGAACTGATGCCTATTTGTGCAATTGTTGGTTGTTGTGTTGTTTATGTTTTAGTCTGCGTTTTATAGTTATTATATTTTTGTATTCAAGAGCATCATCATAACCTGAGCAAGATGGACAAATGATATTGAAGTATTATTTATGTTGTTTGCATATTTGATAACTTGGCATGAACTAAATGATATGTTTATCAATTTCTTTTGCACTACGGGAATTCAAGCTTATTATCTCAAAGTGTATCGGCTAACTTTGAAATAACTACTTGTCATAAATAAACTTAAAGGTAAACAAATATCAAACCAATTTGACTAATTAACGTTGGTTTAAATATGGGTGTTACGTACCTCATTCTAAACGACTCAGTTGGCATTTGATATTAAAAGTGTGAAATACTACTTTCGCTACAGTTTTTGGGTGACCAAAGTTATACATCATGTCGTTCTCATATTCCTTTACACAAACATGTAAAGCTACGATTGTTGAAAGGTTCCTTTTTGAAGTTGTCAAACAAGGGCCTATTCCCAAACACTGAGCGATCATCATGGATGGGTATGTCAGTTTATACGGTCAATATCAAGATATACTTTTGAGAAAGCAACTAATTTAATAACTTCGAATTTCTGAAATCGTCGCTTTGCCAAACAGTTCCTTTCTGGTAGCCTATCAGCAGGATATAAAATGGTTTATGCAGTTTTCATTCGGGCATATGCGTTTGGATTTTGGGATTTCAAAGACGATAGTCTACATTTTTAGTCAAGACAATTACAAACGCCCTAAGACGGAAGTTCACATTTTAATGTATGTGACTCTGAAAGGATAAAACAGTTTGAAACCGAAATGCAAGAATCTGCATTGTAACAATTTATAACTGTGTTGACATGATTTATTGAAAATTTAACTGTAGTATATATTGTTTTAATAGTGAGTACAGACACAAATCTGGGGTGTGTTTTGAGCCGATTGGAAATTGGGAAAATATTCCCTATCCTGGAATTCCAGAAGCTCTGGCCAGACTTATGTTAAAAACGAAAGGAAATAATAAGTGAAAGGTTAATATGGCAATGGGATATTCAGGTACTTAATTGAATAAAGTAATTATTTTGTAATTCCAACTGTTATCAAAATTCTGCAATTAATATGCAGAGAAGAAATAGCGGCATCTGCAAAAACTCTCTTGCATGGATTAGAAGACGGACTTATATCGTCGAATGATTTGAGTGAGCACTTATTAGAAAACATTTTGACACTAAAAGGTACTCAAACGGTGGATCTGCTGATAAGAACGTCAGGGGCTACAAGACTCTCAGATTTTTTGCTTTGGACTACAAATGATGAGACATGCCTAGAATTTATTGATAAAAACTGGCCAGAATTCAAATTGGGTGATTTCATCAAAGCTATCTGTAATTACCAAAGCAGCGTCTTTTGTCAAAATCAAGGAGGACGAATATGGCAACTGGTATTCAGAATGATAGATTGCCTTCTTTTGTGGAGAATTTTATGGGAAAATGAAAAAGCCTTAAGTAAACATCGGGTACAAGGGGAATGATACTATTGTATCATTTGATGAGATTTTTCACAATTGAAATGGGGTAATAACTAACATAAATTTGTATAAAGTTATCGGTTTGATTGAAACACCATTGTGCAGATAATTACAAAACAAAAACTGGGAAATTTAGTCGAATCAAAAATACTTCTCAGAATTTTAGTTTATAATTAATTATATCTTAATAAAGCAAAATGTTAAGTCATTACTGTATGGATAAATGTAAACTAATAATAAATATCCAAGCAAGAGAATATGATAAAATCAGGATTGGACGTGAATGTATATTTTTCATAATAATAAAATTTCCCCATGTCATCATGATAAAATATATTGGATTAAAAAAAACTTCCTGAGTCTCTAGTCTCTGCGCAATATTCCAAATTAAAAACAATCGCAGGCAAAATACGGAATAAACAAAAAAGCTCACAATTGTGCTGTAACCAACAATTATCCATTGTGGCTTTTTCATTTGTTCGGAATTTAAATTACAAAAATTATATAAATGCGCAAAAACTGGAATAATCATTTTCTATCAAAAAAACATCTGAATTTA
>JAQFZG010004901.1:0-11058 GCA_034695465.1 Entomobrya nicoleti
TTTCCCACAGAAGGGGCTGGATGGCTCCATGGCTGGAGCTTCCGTTTCCCACAGAAGGGGCTTAGTGGCTCTATGGCTGGAGATTCCGTTTCCCACAGAAGGGGCTGGATGGCTCCGTGGCTGGAGTTTCCGTTTCTCAAAACGGAGCGAGCTTGCTTAAATTGGGGGACATCAAATGCTAAAGGTGTGTTTTTGGATAAAGTTATTGGTTCAGGCTGAAAGGCCCTGTTGGAAATTAATCCTTTAAAAAACTAATGTTACTTTAAATGTGGGAGCGACAGCGACGATGTGACTTGTTTCCAACATAACGTACAGGAAACCTCAGCAAAGAGGTCGTGTTTTACTATTGTCTCGGATCTGGAAAGCGAGATATTTAAATAATTAATTGCGTATAGGTTATTCAATAAGGATTTAAAACGCTGAAATAGTTTTTTATAATTAGTTTTACCAAGTTAATGTCGAACATCTTTTCATAAAGAGCAATTAATTTGGAGGTGTAGTACTCACTGAATGGGATGGTATTTTCTGCAATTTTTGATTTAAAATTATGTCGATGAATAAGTTGGAGGAGAAGGTGTATATCTAATAATATATAGGAGAAGTAACTTAGAAATAATTTAGATACACAAATTTTTAATTATAATAAACTTATTTTGGAACCAAAATAACATGGCGAATGAACAAACCTGAGTAAACACTTGCAACCGCAAATCCAGCTACTAAACGGCTGAGGCTGCCTCCGTGGCTGGAGTTTCCGTTGCCACCACAGGGCAGAGGCTGACGGAAACTAAGGGTAAAATAACTTCTACCCCTAATTATTAGCTAGTTATAAATTATATTAATACTTTAAAGTTTGTAATTAATTTAATTGACTTCAATTTTCTTTTATAATAGAAATATGAAAAACGCGATTTATGCTCGTAAGTTAAAATGCGGAAGATGAGAAAGCATCATGACCAGGGAGGCTAAGGCAGATACTCAAGCTTTGCTTAACATTCGTTCACAATATCATTTCTTTGTTTAAAAAAGTTATTAATTAGTTTGTAATTGGGAGAGTAATATAATTAATTTAGTGTTACAATCAAGTCTAAAAAACATTTGAAAAATTCAAGTCGTTTATATTATTTTTTTAATTTATTTTTTTAAACAAACTTAAGGCTCTTTGCTCTTTGTACCATGCAGTACACGCCCGGCCTCCCTGGCCATGGCGCTTTCTCATCTTCCACAAATTCGGAACTTCCGACCTGCTGAATCAGCAAAAAAAACGTGGCAATGCAGAAGATGAGAAAACGCCATGGCCAGGAAGGGTGGTGGGGTGAGGACTTTCTTTCACACATTTAACCAATAAGATGTACTTATCATTGTCCATCTACTTGGCCATCATTGGCATTCTAAAAACGGACTCTACTTGGTCCACCAAAAATTTCAAAAGCTGTCTTTTCCCAATTCCCTCAGCTCCAATTCGACCAGGATTTTGTCGACCAGCATTAGCCACATTTTGGTTCGACGAGCTTAAACGCTTTATCCACCAAACCGTTTAGATCTTGATCGATCCCCATAAAATATGACGACAGAGCGATTGTCTTCAGCTATTTCTTCCTTCACTTCACCTGAATCTATTTCCGGATAGCATTCCATACTGTTTCAAGTGATGATGGAGGCTCAAAGCCAAGCAGCTTTCAAACATGAGACATTCCTGTTCCCTCCTGACTTGGCCACCATTTTTCTAATATCAATGCGGCAATTAACATCCGGAATCCGTTTGATGAAGTGTTTGTTTTGTTTGAGAAAACATGTTTTATGCTTTCCTCTCATGTTACCCCCACCAACTCTGCTCCTCTTCATCCAACTCAGGTTATAGCTGGATAGCTTATGTGGAAATAAACAGATCTTTATAAATCTATTCCTGGCTGACTGACCACGAATATTCTCATAATGCCCCTAATTTTACTCTGACTTTTAAGCAAAGACTAATTACGTCAAGTACTTACTTTAGCAATGAAGCTGATAATTACTATTATTTTCACAGACAACTTATACTTCAATTTACATGAGTGGTATGGTAATATGGTATACTTAAGACTAATGCACACCTACATAAATTTATCATGTACTACTTATTGCAGACACACACACTTTAAAATAAAATATTTAACCTATTCCATATCACTAATCATTTCCTGGATGTTTTTCAGTTGACTGCCCTGCGAACGAACAGAAGGATGGAGGTGATGGTGGCGCCGCGGTGGTGATAACTGACTTTGTTGAGGCTTCTCCAAAAAGTGTTGAGAATTTCGTAAAGGGTTGGTAATAGGCTGCATATCAGCATTCCTACCCCAAAAAGCGTCGTGGTCATGCGTATCTGTTGATGATAAGGAAAAATACAATTAAGTTAACTAATCAAAATGAATACGAAATCTTTAAAATGTTAATTATATCGCTCCTAAATAAAACCAGAAGTTTTTTTCAAGGCACAGGTATTCCATCCTTTTCATGTAGCTTTTAGCAAATTATCCAACTGGAATGAGAAACATGGACCAAAGAACAAGCCGCGCTTCGTTGCTTGATTGATTGTTTGCATAGCGCATGCACCATGCATGTTTGGTTGACAGAGTGAAAGCTGGCAACAAAGTGAAAATGCGTTTTAGACGGTGAACGTTGAGATCATGATTCATGACATGCAGATATTTCCATGAAGTAGGCTTATCTGAAAATATACAAATTATCCTGTCCAGAAACTTGTCAATCTATTGCTTTCACTCTATAGATGGAGAAATAAAGTAGAGACTTCTAAACTAAATAAAAGTACACGCATTTTTTTCCATTAGTTTCATAACTCATTTTTTTATTTAGTACTGGAACAACAAATCAAACATTTTTGGGGCACTTTGATCAACTATTTTAATTAATAAATACATCAATCAAAGATCATTAACATAGCAAGTCACAATTCAATTTCTAAAATGAATTACAACATGTTATAGGATCTGAAGCGCCTAGCGATTTCCTGGAACTCTTCTGCTGACATGGTAGCAAGGGACCATCCATGGAACGGGAACTTTTCAATTGTTTCAGCGAATTTTCCTTGAAGCAAAGCGGTGAGACCAACCTTGGTTATCTGAAATTAATTTAAAAAAATACATAACATAAGCTTGGGTACTTAAAGCATATTTAATTCAATAAAAATTAAATTGATTAGCGAACGCATACCTTTTCAAGTGGCTTATCAGAGCCGATGATAAGATGAGACAGCTTCATCTTGGCCAACACAAGGGAAAACAAGGTATCAGTAATCTTTGGCATCTCGTCCAGCCCCTTCAAAGTCAACTTCTTCAGATCTGAAATTCAACAAAAAACTTGACCTCATCACATTCAAAATTAAATGGAGAAAAGAACATTTAATTTAATGGTTCATTAGAACATACTTTTTAGCCGAAAGAAAACCGGATCCTTTACATTTTCCCCAACAAAAGCCACATTCCCCAAGTTTGTACAGTACTCCAAAGCCACTTCCTCCAAACACGGTAATCCACTCCACAGCTTGGTCAACTGTTTATTAGTCCCTGGCCAGTTCTCAATTCTCAGCTTTCTCAGATTCGGACATCCGCTCACAATATCTTCGGTTCTAGGAACGGCTACCCCATCAATACCCCACTCATCATCTTCAAGAAACATCAAGCTTAGCTCAGCAAGTTGATCCCTCAACGTATCCTTCCAAAGAATCTTAAAAAGCAAGTTTGTATCCTGGTCGGGTGCTTCCGTTTCCACAGCCTTCTTCGAGTTCACACTAATCTCCAAAATCTTCAAGGAGGGCCAGTCACGTTTAGCAAACCACATTGGGTTGACATTGGTTCGGGATGTCTGGCAAATGGTAATCTTTTCCAAGTTTGGCATATCCAAGTCAAATGCACAAGCATGTAAGTTAACCAGTGATACAACCGGATGTCCAAGCGTTGGAGAACTCAAGGCTGGAAACTTGAGCTGTTCGTAGAACCAAGCTGGGTTGACATTGAGAAGCCTCACACCAAATCTCGTACAAAGAATGGCGAAAGAGAGAAAGTCGAATGATTGGCCAGAGTGGAGCTCATCAGTGACTTCAATCTCCATCCCTCCTTTTTCGTGGTAGTTGATAAAGTCGAAAAAGTTGAGATGATTCTGTCCCTCCGCGCCTTTTGTAAGAATGTAGCCGCCAATTTCTGCAACCATTCTCATGAAAGGGGGATGGTCGTCGTCGTCGTCGTCATCGTCGTCTTCAATGCTTCCTAGCACATTTGAACAAAATGGAAAGGAAATGAAGTCGAGCTTGGGCAAATACTTGAGAAATACACCCAAACGGTTGGGGCTGTCACCAATGTAGTCGTTATCATGGCCGATTTTGACGACCTCTAAACTCTTGAAATTTTGAGGGTAAATAAACTCTTGAAGAAGGAGGGGCGCGCATGGGTCAGTTGTGCCACACATTAAATGATGGAGTTCCATCATCATCCGCTGCTGGTAATCATTGGAGGTATTTTCTCCCAAGCCATAACCTCCTGCCTCAAATGTCTTCAGGTTGGTCAAGCCTCCCAGAAATGTCCATTCGTTTAAGTAAGGACGCACGGATAACTGAACCACACGAAGAGAAGTAATCATTGAACCGTAGGTCGTTGTGAACTTGGTGAGGGTGGAGGCATCCAAGTTGTCGTAAAAATGGTGGCCATTTGGATTGTTGAGGAATAGCTTAGTAGTGGATATTCCCATGGCAATAAAGGCCTTCAAGTTCTTTCCAGTTTGTTCAGTCACTTGGATTTCCGGAGCCTTCTGAGGATTGAGGCGGATGTAGTCATCGGCAATGTCCTTGATAACCTTGCAAACTCGGCGGCACCGGAGAAGGTCGTTCCACGGGAGAAAAGGCAGGATACTGCCCTCCAACTAAAAACAAATCACAAAAAACATAATCAAAATTATTTCTTTCAAATTGATTTCGATAAATATGTTAACATTGTTCAGATTTATGATTATTCAATTTGAAGCAAGAATATACTATTAAAAAACTAAAGACTTTACCACTTCTTCCGGTAAATCCAACAAGTTTGCCATTTTCAATTTTTGAAAAGCACTTCATCCAACAAAATTTCAACAATTAAAAATTAAAACTCGTTTTCTTGTTAGCTGTTGGATGCACTAATACTAATGCAATTAGTCTTTTGCTAATTAAGTATTTCAAAACAAGTTTGCACTCTAAATAATCTGTTCAAAGTTGATTTACACAATCACCACCTGCTTTCCTGTTGAGAAATCCAGTCAGTCGAGACTGGTCGAGACAGGAACAAAAAAAATCAAATAGAAAAAAGCAAGCACCCGGATCCGATCCCATCTCCCATCCCAATGCAGTGCAGTAGTTAGTTGCTTCAACTTGAACAGCGCATGCACTATGCACCCCAACTTAGTTTTTTTGTATGTATGTGAATGCAAAGAAATTACGTTGCAAAAACGTTTTGTGAGCAAATGTACTGCGATTCCGAAAAATACTCAACCCCCAACGACGCCTCATGTATCTTTTCCCAAAATCCAAACACAGTCACATTATTGGCTTGGTCTGTATTCTGTATGCTCGGTTGGACTTGGTATATATTGCACTCGTTTACTTAAAACTTTCAATGAACGTTGAAAACATTCATATTCGATAGTTTTATAATAAGGTCATTTAAGAATACATATCTGATTGCATCAAAAAAAATTAAATGAAAAAGTAACGTAAATAATTTTGAGAGTGAATAGAATTTTTTTCGTGATAAAAAACAGTCCAGTGGCTCAGACCGGAAAGGTTGAGTTGTCGTTTTTGGGAGACCCAAATGTCTACCAAATGCTTTTTAGTTTTTCGTTTTATTAACTACCGATTAGCGTAGCTAGGTAGTTAATGAGATTACGATCCTGTCTGTCTGTCTGTAAACACGATATCTCGAAAACCGCTTGACCATTCGACACCAAACTTGGCACACAGACACCTCAGGTCAAGACCTTCCTTGGGATTGATTTTCAGACCCCAATGACCCCCCTGACCCGAGATATACGGGTCACAAGGTCACATGCATTTTAAATGGCAATTTTTTTTTACTGTCGATTCTGACATACATACATACATGAAAGTACAAAAGCGTACTTAAACGTACATATACGCTCATATACATCACATCTTTCTCCGCAATCGGTAGTTACATATCAGAATTTTACATTCTTCTCGTTTAGGTATCACCTTCAATAGAGGTCCACCTTCCCTGTGGAGGAGTTGAAGGGTATGCTAGAGCGGTGCCATTAGATTGCTGGAATTATAGTTTACACCGAGGCCACCAACTAACCTTTTATCTTAATTTACATCCACAAAACCCCAAAAAAGTGAGTGAAAACGTTGGTTTTTTGTTGGCTTTGTGGATGTTGTGAATGTAAATTTGCGGGATAAATTGATTTGTTGAGTTATGGATTTTTATGATGAATTGTTTTAATGAAAAAGGAGATAGAGCTTGTATAAATGTATGTATCATTTATGATAACATGTCAAAGGTCAAGGGTAGTATCTTTTGGAGCAGGCTGGTGTTTCCGTTGCCGGCAGAGGGGCAGGATGACTCCGTGGTTGGTCCCAATAAGCATGCAAATTTCTTATAATTTTTATCACTGATCGACAATGCTTATTCATCCTACATCAAATTTTTCTTTGTTGCTTTCTCCTTTACTTTATTTCTTGTTTATAATACCAATCTATAATTATATTTTCAATCTCAGACACTTTGTCCCTGATTTAGCTAAACCCAATGCTAAACCCAACAATTAATAGTTAATTGCTAAACACAATGCTAAACACAACAATTAAAAGTTAACTGCTACACCCAATGCTAAACCCAACACTAAAAAGTTAATTGCTAAACCCAACACTAAAAAGTTAATTGCTAAACCCAACAATTAAAAGTTAATTGCTAAACCAAATGATAAACCCAACAATTATTACAACTATAGACCTAGGGTATTTTGAGTGGTCATATTATTACAGTTCAACATGATTCACAATTTCTGTGAAAAAATTAAAAATTTCCACCGTGGGGAAAATTTACTACATAATTTCAAAGTTTAAAATCATATTTTAAAGCTTACTTACTCATTTTTGTAGCGTATATACCCTACAATTGTAGCGTATTTACGCCACAATTTTTGCATTTATAGATTAATTAATTTTTGTAGCACATTTACGCTACAATTATAGCGTATTTATGCTACAATGAATGTAGCGTAAATACGCTTCTGATCCTCCACTGATAATCTTTCATTACATACTCAAACTACATTTAAATACATGTATTCGAAACCGTTTTCGCAAGTGTGCGACATGCATGTTTCATTAACAACTTTAATTTAAGCATAATTAAAATGTTGACTAGTAAGATAAAAACGAAGTTTAAAACTTATTCTGCAATCATTTCAGCAGTTTAGCTTAAATAAATTGTAAATACGTGCAATGGTCAAAAATAAAATTTAGAAAAGAACTTCTAGTTATTCACTAATGTTTCATTATTGTATGAATAGTTAAAGTTAACTAAAACATTCATGTACATATATATGCATGTATATATTAAATATGACAGTTATATTATAGAATTATTTGTAAAGGAACGTAGAAGTAATTGTTGTCAATTTAAATTAATAATATTAAGTTGATGGTCTGATTTACTAAAAAGTCTAGAATGTTTAAAGCTGTCATTTTTTCATAAAAATTTACGCTCCCAATATAAATCCGAATATCTCGACAAGCCCAAACAGTACGTCTAAAATCCTTCCAATAAAAACTCACACAATTTCCTTCTCTCAAAATAGACTTGAACCTACCCAAAATATTTCTGCTGATTTCATTGACTTTTCAGGAATATAGTAACTAATTGCCACGGAAACTAAAATATTCATGATACAATATGCGCAAAATATTAAACCTGGTGAAAGTAGTTGACCTAAGTTTTGGGTGGAGCATAATTGCTCCAAGCACAACAACACTAAACATTAGTATTGGCTTGAAATACAAAGCGTACTTTTCTTGATAGCAGTTATTCACCCTGAAAGTGTATATCCGTAAATGTTGATATCGTACAAGCCAATCTTTCAAAATAAACAGTCGTACAGCAAAGGCTTCTTTACGCATTTGTTCTATATTTTCCCGCAACGCTTGGATGATTACGTTTAGGGCATTATACCAACAGAACCTACCTTCATACAAAATAAGTGTAAAATAGTTGGTCGCAATTGTGAACCCCAAAATATCTAAGAACACCATCACAATCTTTACTAAAATTGACAATATTGGTACATCTTTTAGTGCACAAGATACATACAGTGTGATGGGATCTAAATTAAACAATACGGAAGCCAATGGTGCCATGATTCCCAATATTGGAAGATTAAAATACATAAACTTTATCAAGAGACTTGATTTAACTATATGGATTTGAAAGAAGGTGTCAAATATGCTGATATGTTCACGGTATTTTTACCGAAGTAGTGAGATTGTAACGTTGAAAGTTTGGGTCATGGCTAAGAAACAAAGAACACGGATTAGTGTATCACCATCTATTTTACCTGATGTTTTAAGATTATAAATTAGGAAAATAGATTGAATTAATCGAAATACTGTGTGTAAATATTGTGCAACCAAAAGAATTTTCAAATATTTACGATATTCCGATTTTAATTCTAAAGTTTTGTTAGGATGTTCGCTGGGTTGAAATAAACCTAAATTGAATGGAATGTTGTCTATTAGGCAAAGTTGAAAACTAAGAAAACCAGGTAATTTTCTATCTATTTTAAATGTTCATTTTTTTAATTTAATTTTTTTTAAATATTTTAGTGTTCGAGGTAACTTTTAGCGTAAAATTTCTACAGGCTGTTTCTGTAGAGAACCGGATACGGCTTCAGCAGAAGGTCAACCCCATTAAAGTATACCTTCACATTCCCGTGAAATCCTTTCTCGACAGAGAAAGCCTGGAAGAAATCCAGTTCTTGGGAGTAGGCCTAGTCAACTACATCGCCGAAGAGGGCAATATCAGCGGCCTGGTATTCGAGACATCCCTAATTCAAAATCCGATTCCATTGGGTACAAATTATAGCCAAGTTGTCCATGATGCAGTTTTACCTCACTGTGAAAAAATTCAAGAAATTTATGAAAGCATTTGAAGTAACTTTTGGACATAAATTGAAATTGGGACTAGCGGTGAACTCTGCAGGGGAGTGCGAGTCTTGCGAATGGAGGAGAGGTTTGGCGACACCATGTCTTAGTTTGACATCGTTGTGTATATGCATGGTAAATGGAAAAATTGCCAAAATAAAGAAGAGGTCAACAATTGTATCAAATTACTTGTAAATAAATTTCCTGTAATAAAATTTCTTAAAATACAACAAGTATATGAAATTTAAACGATGTACATTTTTTGGTGAAATTTATAGATTAAGAAATGGTTTGTAATAATGTACAACCAAACCTTCAAGTATATAATGAGAATTATACTAAATAATTAGAAATGTAGTGAAGTATATCATTTCATTTAAAACTTGGAACAGATTTCCTCTTGGCACACACAGTATTTCTAGTTGTAAGTTTGGTGGATAAAGTATCCCGGCCATAATGAGGCCTCTATTGTAGTTGTACTTTTTGAGTTGTAAGTTTTGAAGAAAAAAAATTCATTGACTTTTTTGTTATAAATAATAGTTAGTAAGTTTCCTCAGTGTGGATTTTATTTGAAGGTTTCGAGAGTATTACTCGCCCGTCATAACTTCCAAATTCATATTACTTAAGTCAGTTCATATGTATATTCATAATGAATTGTTGTAGTAGTTGACATATTAAATGTTTGTAAATGTGAGATTAATTGGTAATAAAATTAACTAATATTTAACCAAGCATTAAAAACACAGCGCTAATCATGTATTTTAGTATTCATAAAATGACACTATTACAGGCACTAAATATGATAAAATGCATTAGCGTCTGTTGTTAGGTTAAACATTAATTGTCGGCCAATTAAACGAATAATATCAGCTTTATTAAGGAAATATGATTCACAAAGACATACGGATTATATCTATTTACCATGCAGTTGTAATATTTTATGAATAAAAAGATTCGAATTATAAAAAACTACAAATATTTTATTTTATCTAACATCCGGTTGTTTTTTTTGTCACGAAAATATGAGGGAAATGCCAATGCGTTCATAAAATACTAAATTTTCTCCACTGCGTAAACAATTAAAATGGGTCTTCCCATTATATACGTATAAAAACATTACAAAATGCTCATTTAAAACAAATGAGGTTGCAATTGAAACAAAATCCTACAGCAAAGATATTCCCAAGTGACAAATATAGCACACGAATAATCCAGTTATGACTGGTTTTTTACATTCGTTAGACAATCGGTGTGCTGTTTACATGACATTCCGTTGTCCGCCCTTTATTTCATTCATGTATGTATGTCGTTTCCTGTTTTAAATTTAAAATTAAACTTATGAAACTAAACATTATTTTTTGTATGCCTAACTTAAAAACCTGACTGGGACGTTTTTTTTCAGTCAGTTAGTCAGTCAGTAGTAAACAGAAACTTCACCTCCCTATGTCCCAGGTGATGATGAGTTCCTCTAGTCCATGCCAACGGAACGTACTTATGCCTTATGCTTGATGCAATGAGTTAAGAGCACGATGCTTTCCTTTTCGTGTCTGGAGCCCAACTGAGTACCAAACGACATTTACTTTATTACTATACTTCTGTGTATGTACAATCGTCATTTAGGTTACTTAAAGCTAAACTGCACACACAACTTACTCTATGCTTACGTTAAATGCATGTATTACAACATGTATACATGACGTATCCGTCATATCCACCCCCGCATTGGATAAGAGTAAGCCCCCTCCGCCGGGTAAACAAAAAAAATTCACTTCCGGTGAAAGCTGATTGCCGGAAGTCCTCTTTTGGCACGATCCTCGTTGATCAAAGGGTGACGTAGTCTTTTCCTTCGACGACGTAACTTATTCAATACACTCCTA
>JAQFZG010004902.1:0-11056 GCA_034695465.1 Entomobrya nicoleti
GAAGTGCATTGGGGGGTAATGTTACTAGGAGGGAAGTGTTTTGGGGGGGATATGGCTTGTGGGGGAAGTGTATTGGGGGGCTTTGACTTGGGGGGAAAGTGGTTTTGGGGGGATAGGTCCCTTGGGGGGGGAGAGGGCTTGGGGGGATGGGCCGTTACCGGTCCAAAACGTGTCTAAATTTGTTTTAGCCATTCAAGCAAGTGCTACAGGCCTAACAAGCCAAAAATGATTTTGTGCAACCGATTTTGGAAATTACTTTAAAAAACTCTTTGTACACTTCAAATTCAAGTAGTTTCGTATGATATTTATGTAAACAAATTTGCAAGTTTTGCTAGTAATGCTATTGTTCAATGCCAACATTCTTAAAACCATAAAACTTAGAATAACAAAGAGTAATCATAACATATCAATTAATCGACTAATAGATATATAACGTCAAATAATTTCCTACTAGCATACCTGCTTCTTTAATCAGCGTATACACGTAATGAACTTCCTTTTAAGATCGTGGGTATTTACTATACAGAATGCGACTTTTTGTTATCGCACTCTTTCTTTTTATTTTCCTTGGAGTTGTTTTATCAGAAAAACGAACCTCTTCCTCTGAAGAGCATTCTTCAAAATCAAAACAACGCGAAAAATCAAGGTTACGCAAACAGGATCATTCTTCAGAAGAGCATTCTTCAAAGTCCAAACAACTAGAAAAATCAAATTCACGCAAAAAAGTGCGTTCTTCGGAAGAGAAGTTTTCAAAATCTAAGCAACGAGAAAAATCCAAGTTACGCAAACACGATCATTCCTCGGAAGAAGAATCACCAAGAAATCGCAAGAAATCTAACTCTTGGGAAAAGACTCGATATCGCAATGATAAGCCTTCGAAATCAAAAAATCGAGATCGACTGTCATCAAAAAGGGGTGATTCAGAAGAGTCCTCCTGGACAAACCCTAAATATGAAGATTTAAATGGTCCAAAAGCGAACTATCAGGATGAAACGGACGATGGTAGAAGGACAGTTGGAGGTGGTACTGATACCAAGCAGGTAAATTTTCTAGAAATTTATTTGTCAGATTTAAAATCAATTTTTTTTAAAACATGTTTTAAAACTTAGTTTCCCGAAATCGAATAGACACAGTCACGATTTTGGTAAAATTAAAGGTTTTTCTATTATTTCTATAGGTAAACTTTGAGTTTTTCAACTTCCGTGATACCGCATCCTACAAAAACGTAAGTACAATTCACTAACAATTTCTGTAAACTTGTGTTTTAAATAAAGTCTAAAAATTTGTTTCCTTTTTTTTCTTTGTGCACCTAGAATTAAGGATTCGATACATAATTTACAAAAATGAGTGTAATAGCCCAGAACTACCATTTCGACTGAGAACTAAAAAATTGTGATATCAGAAAATTGATCTTGAAATCAAATAAATAATAAAATAATGTAAATACTTTAATAGATGATTAAAAAACTACTTCGATTTAAAATTCTTTACTGCATTAACAGCGTTTAGTATATCTTATTTATATGCCTGCGGTATATTCGAAACATAACATAAGCACATTCTTGTTATATTTTGAAATTAACCACGCTTTGTAAAATTTTATTGTCGATTGACTAACCTTGAAGAACAAATTTCATTTACCAAGCTTAACCACTCGAAAACGTAGCTAGTCTTTCTTACAGTATAAACAACATGTACGTTTTATAGTTGAGTAGTAAAATATTTAACGGCTTTAGTTAGAATGTAGTGAAAAGACATGTGATTTAATGAATCATCGTAAAGCGTGGGTTTTTTAATTCTAAATGTTATTTTAAAGCGTATTAAATTTTTTAATAACATCCAATTATATTTAGCATTTTAATTCGATTTGTATCTATATTTTACACAAGCTCAAGAACAATTAATTTGTATTTTTTTAAATGCACTTGTGTAACCTCTCTTTTTTATATCTTTGATCAAATTTGATATCCCAACATACATATTGTCGTAAAATCTAATGTTATGAATAGCATTTTCATAAAGAATGTCATATATCTTATACTGTCTGCGCTGCACATTATGATACGTCATGCTTACTAGATTAATCTCAATGTTATCGTTTTTTGTATGGTTCCGTCAGACATTACTACCCATTGTTTTCCACACACACGTAAACAATAAAACATTTTAACTGTGATCTATCAAGTTTAGTCATAGCAAAAGTCTCATGTGATGAAATAATAAATCAAAAAATTCCAACAACGTTAACACAACTGTATATCAATCCAAAGGGTATGCATCGAAACTAGAGTGTGAAGTTCACGGCCGATACAAAACACGGATTAAATTGGCACCATGAGACTTTTTACGGGAGTTCTGTTACTTCTTTTGGTAGAATTAGTGTTAACAGTTCCGTTGCCCAATCCAAAATCCAAATCCAGGCACCGTGACTCCTCATCTGAAGAATATATTCCCAAATCGAAATTGAGAAGTGCTTCAAGATCCAAATACCGTGATGACTCTGACGAGGAATACATTCGAAAAGGGAAGATACGGGACGAGGCTCCAAAAATCAAGGACGAGGATTTAAAGACACCTGAAAAGCCACAGCCACCAGCCCAAAATACAGAACAGGTTGGTGCTTAGTTTTAAAAAAACTTTGATTTATTTTTAAATAAAATGTTTTGGAAATATTTTTTAATTGTTGATTTTTTTTAGCTCAACTTTAAATTCTGGAATTTCGACAACCTTGCAAAATACGATAATGTAATAACTTGACTTAATATTTTATGAATATTCAAACGTAAATTCTCATTTAGCAGTGATTATTAATTGGAAACTTGTACTTAATTTTACAGAATAAATGAGCAGCGTGGGTGCAAAGTTTCGCCAATGGAACCAGCTACTAATGTACAAAAACTAATTTTCATTCCATTTCATTTTTTTTTGATAAAATTTAAAGTTACTAATTTTTCAACGATTCGTTTAATTTAACTTTAAGTTTGTTTTCAAAAACTTCTAATCAAAAATTCAAGGAAATAAAGTTATAATTTGTTGATTTTTTCCTTGAATTTATTTGTTTAGCTTTTTCAGTTTACTTGCATTAGTAATGTCCTAAATATATTTGACTATGAGGAAATGCGCATACTGTTTTTGCACACATTGTTTTAAATATTATTGATTTGTAAGTTACAAAGCTGTAACTTGCTACTTATAACATATAATTGGACATAAGTTTCATTAACATGACATGCTTGCATGGGTACACCTCAATATATTACTGCTCCTATTACTTTATTTTCCTGCTGTGTTATTCTTTGAAAAATGCAGTTATCGTTTTTACGAATTTACCAAATTTGAACGATTGTATATTTCTAATTTTTTAAGTGGAAGTCCATCTTTGCATTTTTGAGTAAGCAGTTTCAGATGTTTTGCACATTCATAGAATTAATATCGAAAAAATCCATACATGACAGAACGTTACTTTTTTCGTCAGTCGTCTTTTAAGTTCGTCTTGCAGTCGTATCATCTAATAATGTATTAAAATAAATAATTAAAACCATTAATTTATAACCGCTTAAAGATTTACCATGCTAACTACTAATATCACAACTCCACCTCAATTAAATTTTATCGTATTAACAAATTTAGCAGTTTTTTTTACAGCTCATACTAGGCGTGTAACTACTAATAAGCTATGTGGTCCAAAAGACCAACATAATTACAAACACTATTCACCCACATTCTTTTATGGCTTGTTAACAATATAGAAATGAACAAAATATTACTTTTCTGCTAATTCAGGATATTTTTATAAAAAATTGTTAATAATACATTGACTGACAGGTAGAAGAATTAATCATTAGTTTTCATTTTAAACAGAAACATCATTTATTTTACAAACATTCTAACCAAAACATACATGGATCATGCACATAATTAAATAATTGTGTAGTGAGTCCTATGAAAACTGAAACATGGCATCAATTAATACCTTTATAATTTTAGTATTAAGTAATGATTGTGTCGTTTGGGACCTGGTTAAATTAAAGCGCGTGTTAAATTTCTGACGTTCTACTCGCCCTTTAGTCAACAGGGGTCTACCTAATTAAGTTAAACTTACGATTAGTAAAGTAAAGGGATGTTATTCTATAAAAGAAGCCTTTCCACTAAAATTGAACCCCGCTTGTTGTGTAAAAACCCGGGTCGACCGATATGGCTAGTTAACAAATATAACCGATCTATGGCCAATAATAGTCGATTACGAAAACAGATTTCAGAATTTCCGAAAAAATACAGAGCATACTGCTTACCAGACGGACGAACGGACACACGAACATACACCACGTACATAAAATTTTGGTAAGGATTCGCGAAAATCTTAATAAGGAGATTCAGAAAAAAAAACCTTTTCCAATATACCATCATAAGTTTATACCATTTAGAAAACATTTATGGTATGCTTTTGAGGGTCTAAAATATTAAATATTTGCAGCATAATATATATACGTGTTTATGATTTATATTTGTGTGCATGGTAATATTCCAAAAAAATATAATTTAGAAACTTATATACAAATATAATTCGAACATTACCAATGTCATAGAATATTTAAGCTTCAAATTACAAATTAGAGTTTTTTTTATCTTGTAAGCTACTCTAGTTTCATTAAAATTCAAACGTTCACAATTCCAATATTTGGAAACTCATATGTGACAATGTGTAGCGTTAAATGCATAATTAAACAAATTCTAATATCAAATGTATTAATATAATATTAAGCCTGGTAATATAAGCATTGGGGCAGCAAAAATAATATTTTTATTGTACTCAGAAAAAATCATGTTACTAACTTGAATTATTTAGTTGGCTAGCGTAAATTGTACATGCCACACTAACATCTATATTAGCTTTTTTCACAACAGATTATTACAAATAATTTTTTTTACACATTATCATTCATATACGATACCATGACTTTTGTTGTATTAACCAAATAAATACAACTTGCCAAATTATAAATTTAGTCCACCAATTCAATCTTTCGGAATAGAAAACAAGTTTACCGAATTATCTATTAGTGAGAAAAATATACGCTCTATTTCGCTAAATTTAACCATTATTGCTGCAATGCATTGCTGCTTATTTTTCAAGTACGTCATAACGACGTAGCTGAAACAATGCGATTAGTAACGACACTATGGATGGTTATGAAATCATGATAATTTACACTTATCCTTAGTATTACATTTGAAATAAGTATTACTATTTTTAATTATTATATAATATTTCCTTTCTCTTATTAAACCGCCACATCCGTAAAATGTTTACTGTAGGAAATGTGAGTTCCTCACTTTTTAGTTTAGTTTACGTCGTTTGTTTTTAATACCACTTTGCGTTTATGTATGTGTATTACTTGTACTTTACTCTTTCAAGCAGCAGTCTGGCTTTACTCTCTTTTGTTGTCCGTTGGCATTTTATGAGCTAGAAACGCAGACACGCTTTTCTCTTTTAGTGTGCTATCAACTTTGGTCGTGTTCACTCAGCGTGTGAAATTAGATTGTAACAGTAACTTTTGAAAATATTGATTGTGTTTGGTAATTGCTAGAATATCTGTTGATTAGCAATTACGCTTTCAGTAAATAAAGTCATTTAAATCATTAATTCCGTACTTTGCACCCAGTCATTTATTTGGACATGATCCTGAAACGCCACTGCCTGCAGTAGGGATCTTAATCACTGTCATCGAATTCAATTTGGTCTTGACGATACTATCCATCGATATGAACTATCATAGTTAACTTTTCTTTACATGTGGAGCATCTCTTTAAGTAATTGTTTTGTTTGGAAAATAGGAGTTTGAGTTTGGGAGTGACTGCACTCACTGCAACCACCCGGCTTGCACGAATCCCAACACTTACCATTTTTCTATGGTTTTTGTAAAAAACTTTTGTCAGAAATAATACAGAAAGGAGAACCTTCGGCTACTGTCGCCGTATTCGTTGTCAACCACAAACAATTTTTGTGCAATTTCCAAACTGGTGCCCATGGAGAGTTGAGACTTGGCATATAATACTTTCTCGATTAGTGTAATATTTGTGAAAACATCAAGCAAATCCTCCACAATCACGTTAAGGTGGCTCCTTGTTAGTAAACACTTACGACGCTGTCAGACCTAACCTCAATTTTGATTTATTCTAAGCCACCTGCTATTCTATCAAGCCACTTTTTGCGATGCCACTCTGTCGTGTAGTAATCCAAATATATGCAATTAACAATCCAGGTGTGTACACGTGAATCCTTGGGCTAAAGGATAATTATTACGTTTTATGTAACCATGTAAATGGCATTTAAAATTTATTGCACATATAAACAAATTTGAACATTGGCATGTCAAATATGGTCGTATTAACATAACAACTTTTATTGACCTTAGACGTCAAATTAATACCAACTTGAATTATTGAAATATACGTTCATTTCACAAGTGGGTTTATACATACAGCGTCGACACTTCCTTATGAATAAATTATCCCTGTTTTCGAGTATTTAAATTAGCTTTTTCCACAACATTTTATTACACTTTAGTATAAAAACAGTCATAATCGACCTAAATAACATCCAATTTTGCTAGCGAATTATAAGGATTATAATTATAAAGTACATAAAAAAAGAAAGGGAAAACCTCATTAGATTTCATACGCCTGTGGGTGTGCTAAGCGTTTACAGTTGCAAAATTCAAGGTAACTGTCAACAGTATTTTTGTAGAAACATTTGAAGTCTAAAAACCCTACGGGGTCGTAAAAGCTCTGGAAAATAACAAATTTTGAAAGTAATATATACAATACATGTATTTTCCATACATAACTTATTCTTTCAGAATCAAAAAATTATACTCACCAGATTGTTTTTGGCTACGGCAATAATCATTCCACTAATAACAAGTTTTAAGACACTCTCATATATACGAAACGACTCTCAGAAATAATACGTACGGTTTACATTAGGATTGGTACGACACCTACTGTTTTTACGAACCACGGGAGCTAGGAGAGCTAACAAGTGAATTTATATTAATTGTAGCTAGTTTTACAATGAACACTTGCTTCAAAGGCCGGGCCGAGGTCTAACAATTTAAAACATATCCTGGGCATATTTTTTAAAATGCCGGAAGCCCTTTTAATGGCATAAGCAATTGTGTCTATTTGGACATTGACAAACTATAATTTTATCTAATTAGAGTTAATTGTTTGGCACCCATCGTCTTTGAAATTCTCGCACAAACTGAAAAGCAAAAGGACATTCGACAAAATTATCTAAATCTACACCTGCCAGTATATAACATCTAGTTAATTTTAAACGAATACTTAAATTTTAATACTTTAAGGCTCTTACAAAACTATAACTTATTGTTAGTACGGGGCCGCATATTACAATTTGACTGTAGTCAGCTCTTTTTAAACTTTGTAAAAAAGAATCTTTCTTCAACTTTTAATCTATAACCCAATCGAAACATTGTAAAATTGTCAAAACTAAAAAAACATGTTGCTATACTCAGGTCTCTGTGTGGAATATGTAAAGTGTCTATTAAAACTTCGGTATTTTGTCGGAAACAACGTTGAATGGAATCCCTCCAATTTCCAATTTCGTATCAAGACAAAGCCATTCAAACGCACAATTTGCATTTCACTTCTCTTCTTCGTTTTTCAAAATGTGCACATTGCTCTTCAACCTGAAAAAGATCGAAGTGGCGTTGACTCATTTTGGATTGTCTTTGCAGCCCTGTTTTCATTTATTCTGTTTTACTCCATCGAAATGATAAGACATAAAGATATCGTCGAACGTTTAATTACTGGATTGGCCAAATTTGAGAACAGATACTGCAAATCTGGCCGTGGTCTTACATTTCAAGACAAGAAAAGATTAAAATCAGCTAAACATACTTGCTCGATTTTGTCAAGCGTTGGATTTGGACCAGTGGGAATTGCTTTGGGACTAATTGCAATTATGCTGCCGAAATCTGTACTAAATGTGCTCTCGTATCCACCTGGAAGTTGGATTGTGAGCTGGTTAGAAGTTTGCTTGAATTGGACTGGACTGCATTCAGTTCTTGTATGGATTCTGGTCAAAGCATTTGTTGTACTTGGAAATCTTTACGTTTTTACGGGTTAGAGTTGAATACTTTATCTGAAAGAGTTGCCATGGTTGTTTTGTCAAAAATATTTTGGTCGAATTCAAAACCGTCATAATTACTAATCCAAATAAAGTAAGTTAATTACAATAAGCAAGATAACTATTGGACCCAATTGAGAAATTTTGTTTTTTGCCAAACATTCAAAGTACTGAAGAGTTTCTAAATGAATAGTTAAATATTAAGTCGACGATTTATTTTGCAGGATCAGAACGACAGGAAAGTTTTGGATTAGAAATTTTGACTAGAAAAAAATTCGACCAAAATATTCTAGTAGAAACTCAACCTTAAAGACTCGACTATAAAATTCGAGTAGAAGACTAGAATAAAAAAATCGATTAGAAGTTTCGACTAAAATATTTAAGCAGAAATTTTGATTAGAAAATCTGAATAGAAATTTGGACTTGAAAATTTCATTGGAAATTTTTACTCAAAACTTCTAGTAGAAAATTCGAAAATAAATTTTAAAACAATTTGACTAGAAAACGTCGACAAAAATATTGACTGGAATTTCTTGACAAATATTGAAACGGATAGTAAATTTCGACACAAATCGTTTATTACTAGATGTCTTTAAAAAGTTCGACTTTACGATTCCATTCTAACATTTTATCGGCAATTTGTTCTTTTGCAGTCAACTACGGCAGTGGAGTCAATCTGTGCAACCAAATTCTAACCGGAACACTAAGCTTATCCGTCGCTGTTGGTATATTTGATCGACGAATGAAAGCCATAACTGCACTAATGCGACAAGGGACCGACGTGAATCGGTTTACAAAACCGTTTGAGGAGAGCATTCGAATATACAGAGAAATCCAAATGCTAGCTGGCTACTTCAATCAGTCACATAGCTTAATGCTGGTAAGCATGGTAATAACTGCTATTACCGGACAAGTAGTTTCCGCCGTTGGATTACTACGAGCAGACGACAATAACAAACTGGACATGCCGACATATATGTTTCTTCGTTTGTTTTATGTTGAAGGCGGAATACTTTGTGTGGTTTGCATCAATTTCTTATTTGGCTTCTGTGCGGATGTTTACGCAGATTCAAAACGTTGCATTGACAGTTTAAATCACTCAGAGTCCGTTAAAAGATCAAAGTATTTTAGGCGAATGGTTCGAAGTCTACCAAAAGTCAAGGTTACCTTCGGAAGGACAAATTATATTGATCGACTTTCACCCGTAGTTTTGCAACAATTCACGAACGGAAAAATCATTGATACTTTACTACTTCGAAAATAAATATGAATTAGTTGGCAAGTAATTCGAAACAGGGGCTTGCACTATTTGCATCAATGCTGTTTAAAATGCATCAATCAATCACGAGACGTACAAATATATTGAAGTATTCCTGTGACGAATTAAAAAAATATTATAAACCTTTCTTGTATACATTTTTTGGTTGTAAGAACCTTAATTTTAATTTAAAAGTTTAGAACTTGACAAATGTGTATTTTTGATCTTAATGATAACTTGAATCTCTTTGCAGCTTTTTAGTTGCTGAATAAAAAATATAATTCGAATTTACATCTGGTAACAACAATAGGCATATTTTCCGACGTATGCACTACAGAGTTGTAATTGCTTGTTTTTTGGATAATCAGTGAATTATACAAACCAATTAAATATAAGTGGAGTAAAAGTGTAAAGTCGACTGTATCTAGATCAGTTACATGAGTATAGCCGAAATAAAATAAAGTCAACTTGAAACCATATTCCTCCCATTTCCAAAATTGTACTATTCATCAATTTCAGTCCTAATGAAGAACCTTATTTAAAACATATAATACATATATATAATAAAACACTACGTCCACCCAATTTAAATGTGCAGATTTCAGGTAAACTCTTTCGAATTTTAAATTTGCATCGTCTTTGAAAGTCTTTGAATACATGCTATTTTCTGTAATCGCTGGAAATGACCGAAAAAGAAATAATTATAAGCGGCTGACTAGACGAACGGACGGACACACGAGCGAACAGTACATACAAAACTATTTGATCGGGATTCTTCAGAATTCTAATAACAAGACATGGAACAAAAAACCTGTTCCAATATTCCATCATAATGTAATGTATTGGTGTTTATTCAGTGCTATCCGAGTTCAGTCATACAAAGCCTGATTTCAAATACATAACACTCTACAGTTAGAAACTGTCAAGATATTTTAATACAGAATAGTTAAACCATTAGAGTTATCAATTATCATTACACTAAGAACTACATAAATAGAATTTTTATCTCTTTTAATATTATTTCTTTACATGCTGTTGTAAAAATTTCATATTTTGTTTTTCGTTCGTCCAAATTAGATCTATCTAGTATACATTTTATTTTAGATTAATAATCGTTCCAAGTTTTCATTTCAGTATATTGTATTGAGTTTTAAAACCGTGAAGATTGAGGAGTTGGAATTTTAAATCTATTTACTCCTCTACCACTTAATCTATTACAAACAAACCAATCTTTAAAAATTAATACATTTTGCATTTTAAATACGAATTTTAAACATGACATTATATTACGCTCGTTAATTGTTAACAGAGAAATCTTATTTAACAATGAGTTTATATCTACTTTTTTTAAATTTAGTTACACTTTTAAAATCTTTTTAGACCATTTTTTAATATATTGTGGATAAAAATATAATATAGCATACTTATTGATTTTTGTTTGAAATTTGTTGACCTAATCATGATTACCAGGAACCCAGAATTGATTGCCGAAATCAAGTATGCTAACAACATATGCTGACAATACACATTTAAAAAAATTTACAATTATTGCTCTTTTATACAAAACATTTTTTCCTAATGCTGCATTTAATTTGACTTCAATACTTTCACAGTGTTCTTTAAATGTTAAATTACTATCTAAATTC
>JAQFZG010004903.1:0-11055 GCA_034695465.1 Entomobrya nicoleti
GTGTTAAAGTAAGGCTAAGTTAATTTGCATAATAAATATTTTTTATTTTTTTATTATGTAGCGGAATTCCGCTACATAGCATTATTCCGCTACATTATTGTAGCGGAATTCCGCTACATTATAGCGGAATTCCGCTACTGATCCTCCACTGTTCTTATTTTATTTCTTTGGTTAACAGTTTCTGTTTGTATTAGTCAATACATGCATGGAAACCCCTCACTGAACAAAAGAATTACACATTTTTCAGTGTTGTTATCTAGGTGTGTGTGTGTGTGCTCCCGACAAAATTAAATCCCGTGAGCATGCATCCCACATTTAGGATAATAATATTATGGATTTTTGCAAACCTTAAAAGTCACGTTTTTCTTTGCCTATAATCACAATCAATACCACATTTTCTTTTTCCTCGGTCCTTGTATTTACACATGGACATGCTTTTATAAAGCAAGGCTACTTTGTAACATTTTTGGAGTACAAATATTTGCTAGAAACTTGAGATCTGCATGCAAAAAATAGGAATGTAACACGAAGCAGCAACTTCAACTTCACTTATTTTTGTTTTGCTTTATTGAAAAGCTGGTTACGTGACGACAGAAATTGAGTAGTTTGGAATATTGACACGGGTGGTAGAGCTAAAGATGTCGTTACGTAAGAGGAAAAAAAAGTAATGTTAATGGGGATGATGAAGAAGAAAGAAAAGTGATTGCGAGATGAGTTGTTGTTCTTTCTGCTTGTTCTCTCACTCAACTCAACAGGTGCGTTCCTCATCCCATACTGCGTTATGCTTATCTTTGGTGGGCTACCCCTATTCTACATGGAACTGGCATTGGGACAATACTACAGGAGTGGTTGCATCACCATCTGGAGATATATTTGTCCGGCGTTGAAAGGTAATGAAAAGAAAAAGAAATCTCGAAAAATAATTTCATTCTGCACATTTTAGTCAACACATTTATTAGTTTGCGTTTTATGTGATATTCCATATTTTACATTTAGATATATTTTTAATGGAAGTCAAACATAAAAAATAATAATTTTCCCCGAATTTCATTTTGGTTATTTTTTGAAAATTAAAATATGATTTAAACAAGGAAGACACTTTGAAATCCTCCAGATGGCACCCACACAAAATTACGACTTGATGGATGACCCAGCCACCTTAATGTAGATTTAAATATAGTCCATGGTTGTGGTACAAAAAAAAAGTCGTAGCATAGTTCTGATACACTGAACCGAACCGTGTTAGCAGAAGGTCATAATGCTGATAGCAATTTTACGACTCTGTAGAATAAAAAGCATCATGAAACTTCAAGTGTGCGTGGTGGCGAGAGAAAGAGAGTGGGATAGAAAGAAGCCATAGAAGAAAATAGAAAGAAAACACGCGTGGTTTCTTTCCATTTTAATGCATGTCTTGGTTATATGCCAATTATTAGTTGGGCTCGTAAAAAATTTCATTGACCAGATCAGTGTTATGGACAGAAGGAAAATAAATAAGCGGTATAAACTCTATTTTAAATGGGTTTGCAATTGATTGGTTTTGGAGTGTCGGGAAAATGAAAGAAAAGATTTACTTTGGCGTGATAAGTGTGATATGAAATGTAGTAGCTGTAGCAGAAAATTGAATTTTTATGAAAAATCAGTTTTTATTTATTTTTAAAAGTACTTTTGGTGCTAGCTCATCAGAAGAAGAGAAATGGATGGGGTCACAATGATACGGCATGTTGCCTACACATACTACCACAATCACTTACGCTAAAAGCATTGAAAAGAAATCTACACGTTGATTAATTCTACATTAAAATTACATCAGCTAAAGTTCAAATTGGTCCCCAGTAAAATGTACACTTTTTCCAAATTTGCAAATGGATTCCTATTACCAGGCAGGATTCCCGAAACATATTCTGCAACATATGTAAATAGTTATAATACCTAAAACTAAATTACAACATTTTACGCTTATTAAAATTATTACATTTGCTACTAAACAACCACCGATAATGACATTGAGATGTTTTTTTCAAATCAAGATCAAAATATTTACCTAAATCTCACAGAAACGTGCATCTCTTATTGTCCGAGTTGCATAACAATCATTTTATTTCTACAATATAAACCCCGACGCATGTCACATAAATGCTAAATTTATATTAAAATACCCGAAATCACACAGCCAAGTGCGTCAGACTTGCTGCACACATGAAATAATGACACGCGATTATTTGCTACTCAGAGTTGTACAACCAGCAGGTGCTAAACTAGAATTATAATGTAAATGCATGTTTACCCTGTACCCACTCAACCAAATCAAGTTGAATAAGTGTCACCGTCCTGTGATTTACGTTTGTACACCAACCTATTTTTGTTTGCATCTTTCCGCTACTTAATTTACTACACACACACATCGACCAACCTCGTATTCCATCCCATACAAGAATAAAAAGGATGTCGATTTGTCGACGACTGGTGTGCTGTGAAAACTTGACAAATCCTTTGTTTTCTTCCCATGTAAACATTTCAACTCTTCTTATGAGACGAGAGAGTGAAGATGATGAAGAGAAGAAAGAAAATGTAGTAGCTAAACTGAAACGGTAATGTGATGATAACACTAGGATGACGATAGTAAGTAAGCGGTGGAAACAAATGATGCGTTTTTTTAAAGAATCGATATGATGATTACGGTGATGATGAAACATTACATGTCCGAAAACTGGTGAAAAACCTTTTTGTTTGTACTCCCAAAAAAATCAGCAAAACCTTTTTAGAAAGTATGTTTGTAGTTTTCTGTTGCATGTATAAATAAACTGTGTTGTCTTTTCAGTTAAATTGGGAAGCACGTTCTAGAACTACTTTATTTTGTATTTGCTTTTCGTTGAATTAAAGCAGGTTCATAATCACAACTTTACAACTGTAATGTATGTGACAATGCTTATTTTTCAGGATTTCTTTCAAGGCAACTAAATCATTTTATTTTTATTAGCCCATGCTTCTAATATGGAAGCCGAATTTAATGTCATATGTTAAATTATAACATTTCAAGGAAAATGGTAAATTGCCATAGTCGTAAAATCTATAGAAACACGTACATATGGAATCATTAGAGAAATTCATGAAATTACTTCCGGTTATTGATCTTCGCATCTTACAAAGGGTTGTCAATTTAACTAAACACGATTCACTATTCAGATTTCTTTGAATACTGTCAACTATTCGAAATATTCTATATATTGTTCTTATTGTAAACGTGATTGTTGATTAGAGGCTGAAGGAAGGCTATGAATATAAGAATATGTTTCGTTGTTAGAGGAATCAACGTGACAAATCATAGCCAATTTACACTTTTCTAAGTTTAATCGAGACAAAGTAAAACAGATAGACTTGTAGACTTCGACTTTTCATTAGCATGATACAATTTTTTATATTCAACAAAATCGGGAAAAGTGCTTATCTGTCTATTAGAAAACTTATTTTCTTTAATAAACCAATTATTATGCTTTCTTCTGATTTTTCTCTCCATTACTTTTTGCAAGAGTGACAAACTTCGGGAATCTTTACTAGAAATCTTCTAATAACTAGGGAGAAATTGCTCTTCAATAAGGTGAACGTAAGAACAGCAAATATTACAGAGTGAAACAACTCAGACAACTATGTATCCCCCTTGATGATGATGTAAGTCAACGAGGACAAACAAACGAAGATAATATGAAAGGAAGAAAGTAGTCCTGTCAGCAAAGTTGTTACTACAAAAAAACCTTTACACGTTCCTGTTTGATACATGTTACCTGTACATGACTTATCGCCCCCTATATAATCATCATCGCCGCAATTCGGATTTTGGTACATTTGCTAAAAAATAAAGCTAACCTTACCACCACCTACCTTAATAATAGGTAGAAGGCAAAAAAAAGTTGCTGCTGCTCACGAGACAGAGGAAACAAGGACAGAAAAGTGAGAACGACAAAAATCAAAATGACCATTGTAAACACGACTGAACACATAATATATACATACATACATATATGCCAGAAACAACATTTTTTTATATGAATTGCATCAGATTATATTTCCAAAAACTGATAGAAGATTTTTTTCTCTGGATCATGAGCTGTATAGCATATCATGAGCAAGCAAGAGTTTAGTAAAGTGACACATGGAAAGTGAGCAAGAGAGGGATGGAAACTAAGGCTATTATCCGCACTTGAAAAATGATGAGGACGAACTCGTGAAAGATAACAATGACAGAACAAAAAGCTAAATGGCACGATTCACCCTTGTCGTAAACGATTGTCCAGGGATTTGCAGACATCCAATTACCAAGATCCATTTTCGGTGAAGGTGTACTAAGGAAAATAGACTCTCTTGCGTATTTTTTTTCCGTTTCGAACCTTCAAACACTAATGCGACTTAAATGTTTCTGGTGGATGACAAGGATGAGAAGGTTCCGTTACAATTGCATAAAATATTTGAAATAAGTACTATGCGTGGTGCATGTATGTGTGTATCTAGCAGGTATGCATGTATTTTAACGGAAGTAAGGGAAAAAATGAGCACTCGTCTAGTATCTTGTGTGAAGATATAAGCAATCACACCAAAGGCACTGCTGCCTGAACTCAATATAATCGCTATCACTATCGACAGCATCCCTTCTTTCTCCTACTCTCTATCTGCTAGCTGCATTGTTTTTGTATGTTAATAATGGTAATATGATTTCTGCTAGCTGATATTCTGTGGAGCGACAAGAATTATTTTCACACTTTTGTGCAAGCCCTCGCTAGCTTGTCTTCCCTTGTGGATGTGGGTCCCGTCGTCGGCGAGGTGCTTAGGCGAATAAAGTTTCATGTATGAAGAATGAATACATTTTAATATCATATCATGAAAATATGCGTAACTCCTGAATCATGAGTTCTGATGGCGATGTTGAGTTGGATGTTGGTGCATTGTCATGTTTCATTAAATTGGAGTTCTCTCTGAACACACACTCGTGTGTGTGTGCAAATGGAAGAGTAAAACGAAACATGGTAGTAAAATTACAGTAAAAAAACTACATGGGTATGAGCACAAATGCCGATGATGATGATAGTGGTTTGGTTGTACTGCGTTCAATCAAGGAAAGTGATAGTGACATGGAAATAATATATTTGAAGCGCTACCAATTAGCTACGACCATCACACAGAGTCCAGCCAATATCACTGTGAGTATGCAATGTGATTGCGAATTGTGAGAAAAACATATTGTCCCAGAACATAAATGGTTGAATGATCTGGAAATGCCGTTCGAATGTATAACGTTAGGTGTGAGATGAAGTTGATATTTATTCCAAATGGCACATCGTGCTGTGAGACATCTACAGAATGCGATTCTATGTCGTTTTGATGATTGTTGTACATCATAAATACATATATATATGCTAATTGTGAAATAAATGTTTCTATTTGCTATTTCTATCTTCTATTTAGAATACTTAATTGTGGAGATTGTATCATAATAATATGATTATGATTTGTAAACATATTATGATCACGGGTATGTATCTTTTTTAGGAATCGGCTATGCAATCTGCATCATAGATTTGTATGTTGGAATGCACTACAATACGATAATCAGTTGGGCAGTTTACTACCTGATCCAGTCTTTGCAATCGGAACTTCCATGGGTTTCATGTGACAACAGTTGGAACACGGAAAACTGCACGACTGTCACAGAAATTCAAAAAGCTTTGAGAAATGAGAGCCTGTCTTTGGACAATGACACGGAACCATATACTTTTAATCGTTACGAGACCACTAGCCCCGCCAAGGAGTACTATGAGTAAGCTATATAACACACATATAAGTATATTTATAACCCACCACCTTTCGCATAGACTTAACCAATATTGAATTATTTACATTGTACACAACTTCTAACTAATCATTCCAGTTCCTTGCATAATGATCTGTTTATGTGCTTCATTTTCATTATTGAATCAATTTTTGTTTCTTAAATTTCATTTAGTAGCCACTTCTATATTTAGCGGAAATACAGTAAATTATTTGTTGTGTTTCTCTCAATCTTATGCATTGACTATGCCTATTACTTTGTGATGTGAAATCAATTTAAATCTTGCTAGATTTTCTCTCGAGTTTCTCGTAAGGTCTAGTTCAAAGTGGCTATGCAAATGACGACGAGCCCGATGATTCTAGTAGTCCCACAAGTGCAAACTTTGTTTTTGTGGCATGTATACGGAGAGGAGAGCTAAGTGGGAAAGTATCCAATAAATAGCGAAATCCTTACGCTTCTCTAGATTTCTTCAAAGTTTTAGTTGCCCAATGAATAGTAACAGTTGTGCATGTGTTACTACTGATAATGAAGACGATGATGAAGTTTACTTATTTCTTTTATGGCCGTGATGATATGCTGTGCTGTGTTTATGGCTATAAGTATCATTTCGTAAGACAACTTTTCCGAGAAAAGATGCCACCAACCCCAATGCCACCGCAAAACAGGAGTATTCATTACCAAAATAATCTCTCTTCTTCGCACTCAATACACTGGTTTTACTTTACCAAAACGGCCTGGAAAATCAGTTTTCTCTAGCTTCTTTTTTGTCTTTGTTTGTAGACTTGTTCATTTTCCACTTACCTGCCAAGTCTACCAACCGTTCTTTTTATTAAACTTTACCTTAGAGTTTATAGGCTGGTGGGGTGCTACGCTGAGAATGACAGGAAGACAGACCAAAGCTTGAAATAAGCATTCTCATTTTCAATACTTTATCATCATCGTTGCAAGTATCATCAAATGATATGTATCTAAATGTCCCTGTTCTTTCATTCAAAAGCACAACGCAGTCAATTTGCTACTTTTTGCATGAACTATTTTTTCTCAAAAAAAATGTCAATGTTTTTCAGCTATATTTAAGTATGCGGTTTGATAACTCTCGTAAAAAGAGTATAAAAGTATTATGATGTAATTGGCAATAATTTCTTTTTAACTTTTCAGGAGAAAAGTTTTGGAAATGCATTTATCTGAAGGATTTGAAGGAATGGGAGAAATGAGATGGCCTCTTGTCTTTTGCGTGTTTATCGTTTTTGTCCTTGTTTACTTTTCACTGTGGAAGGGGGTCCGGAGCACTGGAAAGGTAACTCAAATCACAATTAACTGTACCAACAAAGCATAAAAGCAAAAGCTTTTAGTTCTATAATCTAGGAAGCATGGCTCGTATTTAACGTAACCATTCTACTAGAATAGGTTTAAAAAGTGAAATCTGTCAGGCCATCGAAATTTTTCTGTCAAAAAACTTCTTTTCTGCTCATTTCAATAGATAAATGATTATTTTGAACCATTTACTAAAATCTAAAACTCTGGAACTGACAAGTAAAAATATTTAAACTTTTACAAGTTTTAAGAAAGCACACAGACTAATCAACAAAAATATCAAACAATGCAAGTTTTGGAAGGACTAGCAATTGAAAACTCTGTAAAAAAAAAATACAAGTGTGTTGTGCCAAATAGTGGATGAATCTCATTGTATTTATATTTATGGACCACCGAGAACGATAGTATATTATATTAGCTAACAAAAGAAGGGGGAGAATTTAATAGCTCAAGTTGAGTGGATTATCAGTAGTGTAACATTATCACTTATTGTGAAATATGCATGCATACAGACATAGATACGGCAGCACTTTACAGTTTGACCATGCAACTTGACAACGACAATATAAACCATACCACAATGATATTTGCTAATGTGCCTTAAAATTTATCTATAGAATGAAATGCGAGCGAAGTGAAAGAGGAATAAAACGCAAAAAGTCAACGTGGCCATATATTTTTTTACAGCAAAGCAATGAATACGCTTAAGTAACCAAAAAGATTTTCTAGGTGAAAAGCAAAACTATCTTTCTTTTTTGAACTAGCTACTTTCAACGAGTGCAAAGCTACTACTACAATAATAAAAACGATGGCGTGATCTTAGTCTGCTTTCGTTTGGTTTTGGGCTGTGTTTTTGTGTGTGTATGTGTGAGCGACAAAAGAAGTGAATCTGCGAAAGGATAGTATATTTTAGCATTACAAATAGAGAAGAAGAAAAGAAAGTAAATAAGGTATGAATTTTAGAAGGAGGGAAAAAAGGTATATTATTATCGAATTGACTTTGAGTTTTTCGTTTAGTGATTGGCACTCACTCACTTTCACCCTTTTACAGTCAGTCAGTAAGCATCAGTTCTTCCTAACAGTGGATATTACGACACGATGAAATGAAACCAGTCTGGCCTGGCTACTACGTTTACTACCACATCCCTACCACTACTACCATCATCACACCACCACCAAAATTAAATCCCTTTTTCTCTATCAACTACTGCCATTTATTTCCTTCCCTTTCTCACTTTTGAGTTCATTTTCACCCTAGCAGATTCACATGAGTATAGGAAAAAAAAGTTAGCTTAAGTGCTAGGTATATTATAACAAAACGAAACGTAGATATGCTTTTACCAGAAGCAATTGCTGTCCAAACACATAGGTCAGTCGACATAATATACTATTCTTCTTTTTCATCTCTTCTCTTTTCTTCTCGATTTCCACTAAAATATACTATCTTTCTCTCTGGTATATATTACCATCAGCGACGATATGTATTTTTTTCTCCAATAAAAATAATGCATAATATTAC
Source organism: Entomobrya nicoleti (assembly GCA_034695465.1). Classification (NCBI taxonomy): domain Eukaryota; kingdom Metazoa; phylum Arthropoda; class Collembola; order Entomobryomorpha; family Entomobryidae; genus Entomobrya; species Entomobrya nicoleti. Next base: position 8,652 of record JAQFZG010004903.1, read on the forward strand.
CACAAACTGGCCCTGGTCATTTGGCCATTGAGTCGATCTCTCTCTCTCTCTCTTCTACTTCCTACAACTTGAGTACTTGTTGGTCTGATGATAGTGATGATGATGTTGCTACTAGTACTACTGAACAAAATTATAGTTTTTATTATTTTCTTTCTGTCGAATTCATCAGGTCATCGGCACCACAACTTACAAGACCAAAAACTCTCTCTTTTTGCCGTCCATAGTAATAACCTCATCCTTACCACTTAAATGCTTATCTTTTCTCCTTTCTCTCTAGTTCGCTCGTCTGGTTCTCGGTAAGAAACTTTGACACCGACTCCACACGCCACCACCACCATCACAGCATCACATACAATAAAACAACAACAGTGTGCACGTTGTTCTTTCTTTCTAGGTGTCGATCGAAATGCCCCAATACACCTCATTACTATTCTCCTACTCTTTACTACCTCAATACCTACGATATCTGTGTGTGTGATACGAACATTATCATGCTCTTTAGTTTTTTTTAAATAGAACATGTGCCCCTTTCTTGTTTTATGGTATTTGATGGTGTCAGATTGGTTTCGTATTTGAACGAACCAACTAAAACATATATATGAATAGGTGGTTTGGTAAATGGCTATGCATACATCGCTTTCACTTTGTTATTAGTCCTGGTTTCATTATCACCATTAAATGCAAACCAGGCAAAGTGGCGGTTTTCTTGTTACATAACGGGTAGAGATACTTACATATACTAACACTTGAGAATTCAGTAGCAGAAATGGATTTTATTTAGAATATATCGATGAAAGTGATGATGATACATGCTCTTCGCTTCTCGTTGCTGGTTCGCTTTACTCTGCTACAAGTAGACTTGCATTACTAATACCTACTAAATTTCTCTACTGTTGCATTGCAATCACAATCAGCGAGACAGAGGCTGAGACAGAAGAGAGAGGGAGAAACAATAAGTGTTATTTAAAATTCAAAGTAATTTCCTCTTCTACGTTGTTTCTACCAACTTTCGCCTCTTACAACTCAACTTCTTCACTACTACAATCTACTTCTATTTACCACCACCATCATATCATGCGAACTCAAAGTATGAATGTTTTCGCTCGATTTCCAACACCGCACCAGAACAGCCGAAATATCCCTTGCTTTTTGATATTTTCCATTCCACTCGTTACCAATGATATTTTGCATTTCTATCCAAAATGTTTTCTTTTTTTTCACCGCAGAAAAGTAATGGATGGTGTCGGTACTTTTTTTCCTGTTCACATCTAATTCAATATTGAAATGAATTGGGGGTTTACTGGTGAAAATGAAAATATGCAAAACCTGTTGTTTGGTTTGGTTTATCTAGGCGGTTTGTTTTTTCAGGATGACATCGAGTACCGACATAAATAGTCAAAAAAGGATTTTAAAATGATTCAACTTTGTCAGATTTGTTTGTCCAGTCGTGTAACATTTACTAAAACTAATATTGTCTTGTTAGTTCATTAGACCAAAATACAAGAACGATTACAACGTTAGATTTTTTTACCAACTAACGGCCATCTACCCGGGTTTGTAAAATAGCCAAACTCTTGAAACCGAAATCAGGGATTTAAGTACATATGCATGTATGCCCGTTTAGAAAAAAAATAGAAAGAGCGGCAAAAAGACATGCATGAATGCGACAAAGAGTGGTTAAAACGCTTTGGTTTTATCTCATCTCCATTTCTATCCCCTCTTCTTTACTGAATAACAAGCAGAGAAGAGTGGCTTTTTGGCTAAAAGTGATTTTTTTTATTCTAAAAAAAATCTTTTTGGTTGAATTGCTATTCGAAATCGGTACCTTAAAAAGAAACCTTACAGTAAATCTTGTCAGAGGCCTAGGAATGATCTAGCTTTCACTAAACTCAGCACCACACACACCAGACATACAAAGCTTTGAAAATGGAGCAAGTCGTAAAATGAAACAAAAAAGGGTTAAATGCATTAAGTTACATTCATGATTGTACATACATCAACAGTGAAAGTTTTTTTCAGTAGTGGATACTTCCACTAATCAATTCACTTGACGTTTTTCTCTAGTCTGTACTACTTTTATGTATGGTATTGTAGTTCAATCATCCATCCATCCTCAATCCTGGTAATAATCGTAATAACAGTGGCCGCAACAGACAGACTATATGGAGCTCCTATATAGTAAAAAAATAGTGAAATTGAATAATTCATGGAGGGACTGAGCACAAAGGAACTGAGCATATTTATCTGTCTCTGTAGTCTATACTGCTCGACCAAAAGATTAGAAAGTTTCATATATGATGTTCTAGCTCTACTAGTAGTTGGTTTTCAAAAGTGAAATAATAACAGTAGGATCACATCTTAAAAACATTCACTAATATGGAATGTAATCTCAAGTATAAAAGCC
>JAQFZG010004904.1:0-11054 GCA_034695465.1 Entomobrya nicoleti
GCCTATTTTATATTTGGAAAAATGACATGAGTGGACGAAATGAGTGCTGATAGCCTTGATTTAAATTTAAGGTTTTAGGTTTTTGGAGACCAAATAATCCTACAGTTTGAGGTCAGTACAACATATAATCCAGTTGCAATTACTTAAAAGCATTTGTTCGTTCATTTTAAAGAATAAAATACTAAAATTATGTTTTACAACCTTCAATGTTGAACATGCTATTAAATTCAGGTTATGTATGTGTAAAAGTAAGCAATTTTGTACTCAGAACATCCAACATGCGTTCACCGGTTTTGTGCATACTTTGAATCGTATTAATGGTTTCAAAGCTCTCAGCTTGTAATAATTTTATTATGTCATGTTTATTACTGTAAACTACGGCCAAGGAACAAATATTCCGAGCATATATTACAGGGCAGGTTTACAATTACGTTGTTTAATCCATTTATTATCACCGCATGAGGTACAACACAACTCATACTTTTCCAAAATAACATTTTTGAGCAGTTATAAACTCCACAAAATGCACTATTTCTCTTATTCGTGTCAGTACTCAATTTGATTTCGTTTATATACATTTACCAACAAATATTGTAAGCTTTTTGTATTATGAAAGCATTTATTGTGTAATTTGAGTGATTGGACATGCGCCATAGGTAATTGAAAGGTTAATCATGTTAACACGCTTGTACGTCATTTCGAACTTATTTCAACGATTAACCAAGCCCGCAAAGTTTACTCAGATTTAATTACAAAATGAGTGAAGTTAAATATTTCAATATCGCATATTTATCACAATCCACAGTTTCATATTCAAAACATATATATATTGTATTCTATTTTAGCTTTATAATTTTTGTTCAACTTTTAAAGGTGAGTTGGCAAAATAACAATTGTAGTGGCAGTCAACCAAACTAGCTTTGTACATTTTACACAACTGGCCAGAAAAAATGAATATTTACGAAACACCAAGGGTTGAAGCACAATTACCATTGTGAATTTCAGGTAGGCAAATTATGTACGGTTTGGCAGTTGTTGCATCCTTAAAGATTTATTTTAGTTCATGAAGAAGAAATTCTTTCAAGTATTATTTGTCTGTGACCTTTTACGTATGTTAAAACAACCATCAAATCAAGGATATTGATTGGCAAAATTAGTAATTCTGTTCTCGAAACTTTTATTCATGTGCATGTTCTATGACATGGTGTAGTATTTTATTTGTACTATATTATTCATCAATTGCTTGTTGATTGTCAAACACTGAGAAATTTTAGTATACAACAAGGTTATAACAATGACTGTAGCTGAAGGACAAGTGCATTAAGAGAAACATTCTTACAAGACAGTTTACATACACTCAATGTTAAATAGTGTTAGTTAAGTCTGAGGTACAATATGAATTTTTCAATGTAATATTCTTTACTCTTCAAAAAACTCAAGCGCGTAAATAACGTTGCCAGTTTTAGTATTCTAGATGACTTTTGATGCATACAGTTTCTTCTAAATAAATTCAATTGATTAATTCGGTGCAACAAAATTTTAAATGAATGTGAGCACAATCATTAATAAACTAGTTTTTATGTAACTTAGTCAAATACTTATGAAGTTTTTACTCGTCATATTAATCTGTTTTGCTTTTTAACGTATAATTTGAAGTACGTTCATTTTTTTATTTGTACAACATCGAAAGGGTTATAAAGCATCAAATACTTATGTGCTCACTGTCCAGTCTACATATGATTAAAAGGGTAGATTAATATCTAAACCTAATTTCTGTGGTGCTGGATAAAACAAAGCAAAGCATACTTTCAAAAATGTGTCAACACCTACAACTATCTATTTGTAAAATCTTATTTTACTTTAAACAGTGTTTGATTTCTTCTCACTGCTTAAATCATTGTAAAGGCCCGATTAAAGCATTTTCAACTACATACCGTTTTTTCATAACTTGTTATTTTAATCGTACAAAATCTACTGAACTATGCGTTTAATAGTTTTGTTGCTAATAAGTTAGCCTTATTTTCCATGGAAAAGAACTAAAAGCGTTCTTGAAACAAAAGTAATGAAAAGATTTAAAGGATCTTGTAAGCCTTTAGTAATTTGCTACGGAACACTGTTTGTGATTCGAAAAAATAGTTTATTTGTTTTTTATCGCGGCGTAACAAGGGGCATATTTAGGGCGTTGTTAACAACGCAATCATAATGACTCCCATTTAAAGCAGCTGTAAATAAATATAAATCAGGTATGCAACCAACAATAAGTTTATCTTTATATTCCTTAGTGTTTTTGACAGGTTAAACATGTAAATGTAACGCAGTAAGTTATGAATTTAATGAAAACTTTGCAACAAATTTTATTTGGGCTCTTTACAAGAAGGATAACCTTGTATACATTCTTTATTTGTAGATTCCAAATTTGTAGGAATATTTTAGGTTTGAAAACTAGATAAAGCACTGTGCTGATTTATTTAGTACATAAGACTTGTAATTCAATCTGAATTTACTTGATCAAACTTACATTATAGGATAATCCAAAACGTCTAAAAATTATTATGCTTTTTATAAACCTGATTTGGTTTGCATCAAGTTAAGTTTTAAATGTACACTGGGTATGTTTGTATATTAAATTTAATTGAAAGTATTTCATATGATAAAAGCTTAACTATTTTTGCAACCAACTTTGACCAAAGTTGCGAATAAGGTTGATTCGTCTTTTTTGTCGTCTTCATCGAACGGATCATATTTGAGATATATGTATTCTAGATGATGGGGAGACAATGAGCACACAAGACACCAAAAATTAGGTGAGCAACGAGCAATGGGCTGCAATGCTTCAATTTTTGATTCTTAAATTCCAGGGTTACTGGCATATTTATATCGGATAAAGAAATTAGTTTCAAATATTGTCGTATATAGTCAAATCCTTACTAACTCGTTGAATGGAATACTGGATCCTGTACTGGAATATTATATTCCTTTCATGTTACTAAAGGTAAAATTAAAACTATTACTTACAACATTATTTGTTCATACGTTATTATTGCTGTAAAGCAATTATTACCAAAGCTATGTAAATAATGTGGTACAGACATATGAGTAATATAATATCTCCCACCATTACCAAAACTAAATGGACTACATGACACCTTTACTTTTTCCATATATTTTTTATCAGTGCGTTTTGACCAGTACTTTGGCTTCCACGAGTTAATCGTGTCCTGAGACCATTTGTAATGGATACCTGCCAAAGTTAAAAATAGTGGCCAAACAAACGCCGCAAGAAGTATTATAACACTCATAACTGCTCGACTGAAAATACCACTAGAACTCCATTGAAACACTATCGTAACAATAGCAATTACCGCTGCCGCTTGAAATGCAAATTCGATGTATATAATTATAAATACAATTTCCACATTCATGACTTTCATTAACACCTCAATCGATTTCCAAGTGACCACTAAGAGATTAGGATTTGATCGTAAAGCGGACTAAGTTTTGTAAGAAGATAAACCCCATCGCATTTCGTAACGTATAAAAGGCATAAAATATACAATATATAACAATCCATGATAGCAAAACAAAAAGAATACACAAGCAAAGCCATACACATAATTTGTGAACCAACCGCTGGCTATTATTATTAGGGGCCAGGATATAAGCCGACGATCGATTCAAAATAATAAATAAAGTGGTTCTTGAGGTCGAAGGAAGGAGTCTAGTCCCGCAACAGAAGCACCAAACACACAACCTACACAAAGAATTATAGATGCAAATTCGACGAGATAGTCAAATTTAATTTTTTTTCTCGCTGATTGTTCAGATTTTATGTATTTTCTTTGAAATTCTGGAAGATATTTCCAAAATCCATTTGCAAACTGACATATACATTTTGTATTAAAAGTAAAAACTCCTACCAGTACAGTGCATACGAAACAAAATGCGAAAATTACCAAGGTATAATTGAATTTCTGGTATTGACGGGCTAAGTATAATTGGTAAAGATGGGTTGGAAGAACGACGAAAAAATAAGCGCTAATCCAGGACCAGAAATGTATCAAACGACAATGGCTCCAGAAGTGAATGTACAGCTTGTTCTGAGTTTTGTCCCAACGGTACGGTATAGATCCAAGCCGGTTTCCTAGATGGACGACCAAAATGAATATAAATTTTATAAGTTTGGTGTGCATTATCGTTTCAAAGTAGAGAGGAAATTTTGTCATGCAGTTTCTGATCACAGCGCAATATTCAAATGAGTATGGCTGAATCTTAGCTATTTGAAAATTTCAAAGCGGAAGTATAAAAAGGTTCCTATAATTGCATACACGTTGCATATTAGTGTCTCTGAGTTTTATAATCAGTTACATATTATCCTTGATATATTTCGAAAACTCGTGAATTACATGATAATATGGCATTGGTTATAAAATTGGGTGTTATGAAACTTTGATTGTATGTGTTTTGTAAACATACTAGTATTTGTCTATGACCTCGCCCTTCCATAAAACTTTTGGTGTGGATACAAAATAAGCCGTTATTTTTGAGGTCATAATTGTTTACGACTATTCAATTAATATTAAACCATATTTAATGTGGCCTAGCAATTTTGTTGAAATCATATGAAATGACAAATTTACGCAAGAAAGAACACTCATTGACAGGTTTATTGGGAATATTTTTTTATCATTTGACCTAAACATGCTTTATTACGTTTTCATGAGCAATATTACCTTAAACAGAAATGTGTTTGAATTTTTAAATATATTTTTAATATTATAAATTGATGTTAGAAGTAGAATCGGTTTTACCGTTTTGTTATACATGTAAGCTGTATTTATAAAATTAAAAATGCTTCTGGAAAACTTGAAACCATTTATTTTAATTAAATGTTATTTCTTTATTGCCTATAAGTTCTAAAAACCACTTAACTAATCCACATGACCGTTAAGCCTTGTATATATTTATATCCATAATATTAAAGATATCAGAAGTTTATATTGGTTTATAAAAGGCTTTCTGTGATGCATTGTATTTTTTAAAAGATTCAAAAAATCTACATTGCACATTGCGAAGGACGGACTTTGTAGATTATAATTTCGTATTGTTGTCTAGTCAGATGATTGGCGAATTGGTGAAACAAATATAACTTGCAGTGGTATTACATACGTATACGTACGTATGTAAAACGAATGCATAAATTAGCTACAAGCACTTAAATTTCTTCAAATGCAGTCGAAATTTAGCTTTGGGTGCCATGTAGTTCACATACTTCTTTAAACTGCGGCTCAAGAGAGCATCGTGGAACAACATATATAAAATGAACAAATTCTGACAAATGTAAAAACAACCTAAACGTTATTTTGTCCATAAATGCAAACTGACCATGTAATGTACAAAACTAAATATAGCCCCAGTTAATGTGTTTGTTAGTTTTACACAAAAAGGATTCCAGAGTCGCAATTTAAGCGTGCAAATGACCCAGAATGGACTTTTCACTTGCTCATTTGCAAGACATTTTTTAATTGGAAATGCTTTCGCCGGAATAGTTTATTACCATCATAAATGGCAGAATGGTTGGTCTCAAAGTTTTAAAAGCTAAATTCTATCAAAACAACATAAATGACCATTTATGCTTGCGGTAACCTGCGTTATATATTATTTTTATATTAGCTTAGGACAATAATATCCAATGAAAAAGCGAATAAACAAGTAATGAAAACTTGTTTCAAACGAAATCCGTTCCTAAAAAATTTATATCATTTCTATAACCGCTTTATATAACTCGGGAAATATGAGTTAACTTAGATTTCAGCTAAACAATTTTTAAAACTTATATGAATTATTTTTATTCTATTTCATTCTCAATTATAGGAAAAGCTGACACAATGTAGAAAAAGTAATCAAGAAAATATGTTAGTTGTTAAATGGATATTGAAAGCTATAACTGAAAACCCCTTTTCCTAAATGTTAAATCTAATAACCAATATGTTGACATTGAAAATTCTAAATTTGGTTTTTAGATCCATACAACTCGTTATTTTCTTGGAATCTAAGTTAGCTTTACCATTTCAAATTTGCTATTGTGCCTCTTTGCACTGCAAAATGTATGCAACTAAACAATCTCTATGAAATCGTGCTTTCAAAATGTTCAGCAGTAAACTTTTTCAAAATCTTGAAATTTTATTTAAATTTGCTAAACCTGTCAAAGTTTCCACGATATACTTCAAACCGAACTCAAATTTTCTTTGCAGGGATATTTTTCCTAAAAGTAGACGCATGGTATATTCAACGTTTAGCTCAATCTGTACATGGTTTACTTGTGCGATTCTACATGCTGCTTATCTGTACGCAGAAAATAGTCTTAACCTCATGAACCTAAAACTAGCATTTCTATTTGGAGCTGGGATGATGATAATAGTATGGACAATTTTAGTATTTTCACCGGACGAAACCTGCAGATTTGTCAATGGCCATATTATCTTCTTTGAATACTTGCATAGTAAGTTGTATTTTAAAATTATGAATTCTCCAATTTAGTATTAACGCTTTTTGTTTCCTGTTGACAGAAGCTTACATGTCTAATTTCAAAAGCGATCAAAAGAAAATCAACAAAATTCACGACATGCTCTCCAAATCGATTGGACTTGCTATGGCTGGGCTTACATTGGCTTTATGCGTTTTCACAATTTTCGACCCATTCGGTTTAATTAATTTAGGTGTACTACTACCTTTGCCAATCTTTATCAAATTTATACTACTCCTCTTTCATCTTTATTTAATTTGCTGCCTTACGCTTAGCACTACATTAATCATAACCTTTGCAAATTTATATGGGGTTTATATGGTGTTATTTTATACCACAGAACTTCGATTAGGTAGAAAGAAATACCACTCAAGTTGCGAATTAAGAACGAATTCGGAAAAATTACGTCACATATATCGAGCATTTCAAGTTTTGCACATCAACGCTCTCAACTTGTTTGGACCATATTTGCTTATCTTTAACGGAGGGTTTATGTTGTCCTTGACATACTTGTTTTTTGTGTTGATCAGGTATTGGTCGCAGTTGAATATATATACTAAACTACCATTAATTACGGGTGCACTTGTAGAAATGTCCATCTGGACTAGCATATTAGTTTTGGGGAAATTACTATCGGGTAAAGGGAAAAAAGTACTTAATAGTTGGAACGGTAGAAAATGGAATGCAAGAAAGGAAACAGGTGTGATGAAACGATTTGGCAGGTCATGCAAACCGTTATTGGTATGTACTGGCAACCAATTTGTAATTCGTGATTCAACGTTTTTCATATTTTACAGGGGAGTAACTAGAGGTATTTGCAGAGCTCTACTGACGACGAAAAACTGAGGAAAATTATGAAATCATGTTTGACTCTTGAATTAATTAAATATGGTGTTTGCAACCTAAATCTGTTAATATAAATAAAGGTTTAATATGTACAATATATGCTAAAGCTTAAATTTTTTGATCAAGTTTAGGATTATGTTCTGAATAAATATTAAATTAGTTTAATGGTGGTTTATAGGGAATGTCTTTGCTGTCTACAAGTGAACATTATTTAATCTAATGCTGGCCACTAAAATAATTGTCGGACAATATTTGTATTTCAGCATATTTGTTATATGTGATTAAATATTACGGAATATAAACAACCTGACTACACACGGAAAATGGGCAAAAGTCTCCTTATAGGGAAACTTATCTTTCCCTATAAGGTAAAACGAATAAACTTTCTCTGCACAGAACGTTTGGCAGCTTCACACAAATGTTATGTCCATGGATTTTCTGTACAAATTTGAATTTAATTTTTTAAAAAAATCATTTTGGCCATAAGCAAATATACATTATATAATAGCTTGGTATACCTTTGTACATTTCTACTGCTTTTCTGAAAATGCCTATTGAACATTTACAGAACTGGCAGCAGTGATCGAATGCGTATAAAACACCAACAATAAATGCGAATGTGAATTTTAGGTATGGAAATAATGTTCGATTTCGCGAACTATGATTAGAATTGTTTCATATATGGTTTGGCCTTACTTCTCATGTTAAACAAGCCATCATATTATGAATATTAATGTGCACAATTGGCAATTTTGTCCTTCAAATTTTCAAACATGTGCGCGTATAAATATTTATAATCTCAATCATTGCTTGTTGATTGCACTTAAAAGTTTTAATATAAAGCAAGCAAGGTAAGCAGACATCAATAAACGTAGTTTCTTGTATTTATTTAGTTAAATGCTGAATAATTTGTTATTGTTCATATCCCTTGTTTATTAGGCTTTTCCTTTTCCCACATATATAATTGACTCCTTAAATATGACTACATTTTAAACGCTGTGCTTTTTTTATTTTAGCTTACAATCCTGGAGTAAATAAAGCTGTACAATTGGTTTACTTAGAACATTATTTGCTCATAAGTTATTATAGCTGTAAAGCAATTATTTCCCAAGCTATGTAAATAATGTGCTACTGACATATTAGTGATAAAGTATCTCCCACCATTTCCAAAACTAAATGGACTACAAGACACCTTTACCTTCTCAATGTATTTTTGTTCAGCTTGTTTCCGCCAGTACTTTGGCTTCCACGACTTTATCGTATCCTGAGCCCATTTGTAATGGATCCCCGCCAGCGTTAAGAATAGCGGCCATATCAATGTCCCAACAACAATTATACAACACATCACCGCACGGCTAAAAATTCCATATGAACTCCACTGAAACGTCAACGTCACAATGGCAATTATTGCTCCAGCTTCAAATGCATACTCGATGTATCTTATAATAAATGCAATCTCCACATTCATTACTTTCACAAGAAACTCAATCGACCTCCATGTGACCACTAGAAGATTAGGGTTTAATCTCAAAACTGACCGAGTTTTGTAAGAAGATAAGCCACACCGCATTTCGTAACGTATAAAAGGCATAAAATAAACCATGTATAAAAATCCGTGATAGCAAACGAAATTGAAAACACAAACAAAACCGAATACATAATTTGTGAACCATCCGCTAGCAACTAAAATTATTTGCCAAGATATTAGTCGTTTATCACAGCCATATAATAAATAAGTTGGCTCCTGCGGTCTAATAAAGCTATCCAGTCCTCCGACGAAAGCACCACAAAGACAGCCTGCACAAAACAAGACAGAAAGTACTTCCACAATATATTCGAATATTGTTTTTGCACTAGCCAAATGGCCAGACTTGTAGTACGCACATTTAAACGCTGGAAGAAATTTCCAAAATCCATTTACAAGCTGACAAATACATCTTGTATTAAATGAGAAAACTCCTACCATAACCATGCAAACAAAGCAAAAAGTTAAAATAACTAAAGTGTAGTTGAACTTGTTGTATTGACCGGTCTTGTATAGGTGGTAAAGGTGTGTTGGAAGAACAACTGAAAAATAAGCAGTAATCCAGGACCAGAAATGAATTACTCGAAATTGGCCTAAAAAGGTAATGCATAACTTTTGATGAGTCTTGGTCCAGTGGAACGGAATAGAACCAAGCCAGTTACCTAGTGTAACGATGAAAATGAAAATTGCTTTTACAAGTTTAGTGTACATCTTTGAAGTTAAATTTTGTGTGGTCTGATTGCATTCTAATATAGGACTGGTATAATGTGTACCTGATTTTAGGAGTTTTAAAGCGATTTGTACTTGGAGCTATAACGAATTTCCTGTAATTAAATATGTCTTGCCCAACATGTAATTTGAGCTTCAAGTTCGGTTTTATAATATTCTGAATTTAATTTTTATAGTTTGTAATAACAGAAGAGTATGGCATATGTTTTAAAACTGATTCGTTTGAACAATATGATAGTGCGTGCGTTTTTATTACAGGCCAATTTGTCCATGACTTTGCTTTTGCCTAATTTGTAATAACCTCGATAAAAAATAGTATTGAAGAATTCAAAATTATATTAAATGTGGAATCGAGTTGATTTTGATGTTGAAATTATATAACTAACAAATTATTTGTTCATTCAAAAGCTGTTGTATTACGTCTTACGCATACATCAGTTTTATAAAGCAATATAGGTTTATAATCAAATTATACAGTAAATTCTTTATAACTACTTAAGTGTTCCACATGACAAGGTTTTTCCTTGAATATCTCAATTTATCTATATATTTATAAGAGAAAAGTTTTCTACATAATAGAAAGATTACTTTCGTCTGTAATTTTCCTACAGAATTTCTTTTGCCCAAAAAATATCAAATTCATTAGGTAAACTGGGTTTTCAGTATTATGGACAGTCAAAGTTACAAATTCAATACACCAATCGAAAGCTCTTCACAAGCTGAATCTTATGATGGTTACTTGGTTACTTTGTAATGTAAAGGGGGGAAAGTACCTAACAGCTGAAACGGTCAGAAAATGGAATAAAAGAAAGGAAACAGGAGTGTTGAAACGATTTAGAAGGTCATCTAAAGAAGTTAGTAACGGCCAATTATTATTATGTACTGGTACCCAATTTGTAATTTGGGTTGGAACTTGTTGGAACATAGTTTATATTTTATGGTGGGGCAATTGCTGGTATCTACGGAACTTTAATGACCATTAAAAGCTAAGAAGTAGTAGAGAAAAGATGTATGACTTTAATTAATTGAATATACTGTTTGCAACATAAATCAGTTAATATAAAATGATTAAAATTTTGGATTAACAGGTTTGCAGCAAAGTTTGAACTTCAAGATCAAATTTGGTAGTCTCAATAAATTTTAATTGGTTTACTAGTATTTATAAATGAATGTCTTTGTTGTAAATAGGTTAAAAGTAAATAATTTTAACATGCAGTTCTAAACTCATTAGTAGACAATATTCATATTTCAGCATAACTAGTATAAATAATTAGAAATTAATAATTTTAACTAATAACCCATTATTTGCCCATATGTAATCATTACAGTTAAGCAATTATTAACTACCGTTTGCGTAGCTAGGTAGTTAATGATTTGAACATCCCGTCTGTCTGTCTGTCTGTCTGTCTGTGGACACGATTTCTCAAAAAC